>JARUHQ010000061.1:40000-70000 GCA_029955515.1 Chrysomela aeneicollis | reverse complement strand
TATCTATCTATCTATCTATCTATCTATCTATCTATCTATCTATCTATCTATCTATCTATCTATCTATCTATCTATCTATCTATCTATCTATCTATCTATCTATCTATCTATCTATCTATCTATCTATCTATCTATCTATCTATCTATCTATCTATCTATCTATCTATCTATCTATCTATCTATCTATCTATCTATCTATCTATCTATCTATCTATCTATCTATCTATCTATCTATCTATCTATCTATCTATCTATCTATCTATCTATCTATCTATCTATCTATCTATCTATCTATCTATCTATCTATCTATCTATCTATCTATCTATCTATCTATCTATCTATCTATCTATCTATCTATCTATCTATCTATCTATCTATCTATCTATCTATCTATCTATCTATCTATCTATCTATCTATCTATCTATCTATCTATCTATCTATCTATCTATCTATCTATCTATCTATCTATCTATCTATCTATCTATCTATCTATCTATCTATCTATCTATCTATCTATCTATCTATCTATCTATCTATCTATCTATCTATCTATCTATCTATCTATCTATCTATCTATCTATCTATCTATCTATCTATCTATCTATCTATCTATCTATCTATCTATCTATCTATCTATCTATCTATCTATCTATCTATCTATCTATCTATCTATCTATCTATCTATCTATCTATCTATCTATCTATCTATCTATCTATCTATCTATCTATCTATCTATCTATCTATCTATCTATCTATCTATCTATCTATCTATCTATCTATCTATCTATCTATCTATCTATCTATCTATCTATCTATCTATCTATCTATCTATCTATCTATCTATCTATCTATCTATCTATCTATCTATCTATCTATCTATCTATCTATCTATCTATCTATCTATCTATCTATCTATCTATCTATCTATCTATCTATCTATCTATCTATCTATCTATCTATCTATCTATCTATCTATCTATCTATCTATCTATCTATCTATCTATCTATCTATCTATCTATCTATCTATCTATCTATCTATCTATCTATCTATCTATCTATCTATCTATCTATCTATCTATCTATCTATCTATCTATCTATCTATCTATCTATCTATCTATCTATCTATCTATCTATCTATCTATCTATCTATCTATCTATCTATCTATCTATCTATCTATCTATCTATCTATCTATCTATCTATCTATCTATCTATCTATCTATCTATCTATCTATCTATCTATCTATCTATCTATCTATCTATCTATCTATCTATCTATCTATCTATCTATCTATCTATCTATCTATCTATCTATCTATCTATCTATCTATCTATCTATCTATCTATCTATCTATCTATCTATCTATCTATCTATCTATCTATCTATCTATCTATCTATCTATCTATCTATCTATCTATCTATCTATCTATCTATCTATCTATCTATCTATCTATCTATCTATCTATCTATCTATCTATCTATCTATCTATCTATCTATCTATCTATCTATCTATCTATCTATCTATCTATCTATCTATCTATCTATCTATCTATCTATCTATCTATCTATCTATCTATCTATCTATCTATCTATCTATCTATCTATCTATCTATCTATCTATCTATCTATCTATCTATCTATCTATCTATCTATCTATCTATCTATCTATCTATCTATCTATCTATCTATCTATCTATCTATCTATCTATCTATCTATCTATCTATCTATCTATCTATCTATCTATCTATCTATCTATCTATCTATCTATCTATCTATCTATCTATCTATCTATCTATCTATCTATCTATCTATCTATCTATCTATCTATCTATCTATCTATCTATCTATCTATCTATCTATCTATCTATCTATCTATCTATCTATCTATCTATCTATCTATCTATCTATCTATCTATCTATCTATCTATCTATCTATCTATCTATCTATCTATCTATCTATCTATCTATCTATCTATCTATCTATCTATCTATCTATCTATCTATCTATCTATCTATCTATCTATCTATCTATCTATCTATCTATCTATCTATCTATCTATCTATCTATCTATCTATCTATCTATCTATCTATCTATCTATCTATCTATCTATCTATCTATCTATCTATCTATCTATCTATCTATCTATCTATCTATCTATCTATCTATCTATCTATCTATCTATCTATCTATCTATCTATCTATCTATCTATCTATCTATCTATCTATCTATCTATCTATCTATCTATCTATCTATCTATCTATCTATCTATCTATCTATCTATCTATCTATCTATCTATCTATCTATCTATCTATCTATCTATCTATCTATCTATCTATCTATCTATCTATCTATCTATCTATCTATCTATCTATCTATCTATCTATCTATCTATCTATCTATCTATCTATCTATCTATCTATCTATCTATCTATCTATCTATCTATCTATCTATCTATCTATCTATCTATCTATCTATCTATCTATCTATCTATCTATCTATCTATCTATCTATCTATCTATCTATCTATCTATCTATCTATCTATCTATCTATCTATCTATCTATCTATCTATCTATCTATCTATCTATCTATCTATCTATCTATCTATCTATCTATCTATCTATCTATCTATCTATCTATCTATCTATCTATCTATCTATCTATCTATCTATCTATCTATCTATCTATCTATCTATCTATCTATCTATCTATCTATCTATCTATCTATCTATCTATCTATCTATCTATCTATCTATCTATCTATCTATCTATCTATCTATCTATCTATCTATCTATCTATCTATCTATCTATCTATCTATCTATCTATCTATCTATCTATCTATCTATCTATCTATCTATCTATCTATCTATCTATCTATCTATCTATCTATCTATCTATCTATCTATCTATCTATCTATCTATCTATCTATCTATCTATCTATCTATCTATCTATCTATCTATCTATCTATCTATCTATCTATCTATCTATCTATCTATCTATCTATCTATCTATCTATCTATCTATCTATCTATCTATCTATCTATCTATCTATCTATCTATCTATCTATCTATCTATCTATCTATCTATCTATCTATCTATCTATCTATCTATCTATCTATCTATCTATCTATCTATCTATCTATCTATCTATCTATCTATCTATCTATCTATCTATCTATCTATCTATCTATCTATCTATCTATCTATCTATCTATCTATCTATCTATCTATCTATCTATCTATCTATCTATCTATCTATCTATCTATCTATCTATCTATCTATCTATCTATCTATCTATCTATCTATCTATCTATCTATCTATCTATCTATCTATCTATCTATCTATCTATCTATCTATCTATCTATCTATCTATCTATCTATCTATCTATCTATCTATCTATCTATCTATCTATCTATCTATCTATCTATCTATCTATCTATCTATCTATCTATCTATCTATCTATCTATCTATCTATCTATCTATCTATCTATCTATCTATCTATCTATCTATCTATCTATCTATCTATCTATCTATCTATCTATCTATCTATCTATCTATCTATCTATCTATCTATCTATCTATCTATCTATCTATCTATCTATCTATCTATCTATCTATCTATCTATCTATCTATCTATCTATCTATCTATCTATCTATCTATCTATCTATCTATCTATCTATCTATCTATCTATCTATCTATCTATCTATCTATCTATCTATCTATCTATCTATCTATCTATCTATCTATCTATCTATCTATCTATCTATCTATCTATCTATCTATCTATCTATCTATCTATCTATCTATCTATCTATCTATCTATCTATCTATCTATCTATCTATCTATCTATCTATCTATCTATCTATCTATCTATCTATCTATCTATCTATCTATCTATCTATCTATCTATCTATCTATCTATCTATCTATCTATCTATCTATCTATCTATCTATCTATCTATCTATCTATCTATCTATCTATCTATCTATCTATCTATCTATCTATCTATCTATCTATCTATCTATCTATCTATCTATCTATCTATCTATCTATCTATCTATCTATCTATCTATCTATCTATCTATCTATCTATCTATCTATCTATCTATCTATCTATCTATCTATCTATCTATCTATCTATCTATCTATCTATCTATCTATCTATCTATCTATCTATCTATCTATCTATCTATCTATCTATCTATCTATCTATCTATCTATCTATCTATCTATCTATCTATCTATCTATCTATCTATCTATCTATCTATCTATCTATCTATCTATCTATCTATCTATCTATCTATCTATCTATCTATCTATCTATCTATCTATCTATCTATCTATCTATCTATCTATCTATCTATCTATCTATCTATCTATCTATCTATCTATCTATCTATCTATCTATCTATCTATCTATCTATCTATCTATCTATCTATCTATCTATCTATCTATCTATCTATCTATCTATCTATCTATCTATCTATCTATCTATCTATCTATCTATCTATCTATCTATCTATCTATCTATCTATCTATCTATCTATCTATCTATCTATCTATCTATCTATCTATCTATCTATCTATCTATCTATCTATCTATCTATCTATCTATCTATCTATCTATCTATCTATCTATCTATCTATCTATCTATCTATCTATCTATCTATCTATCTATCTATCTATCTATCTATCTATCTATCTATCTATCTATCTATCTATCTATCTATCTATCTATCTATCTATCTATCTATCTATCTATCTATCTATCTATCTATCTATCTATCTATCTATCTATCTATCTATCTATCTATCTATCTATCTATCTATCTATCTATCTATCTATCTATCTATCTATCTATCTATCTATCTATCTATCTATCTATCTATCTATCTATCTATCTATCTATCTATCTATCTATCTATCTATCTATCTATCTATCTATCTATCTATCTATCTATCTATCTATCTATCTATCTATCTATCTATCTATCTATCTATCTATCTATCTATCTATCTATCTATCTATCTATCTATCTATCTATCTATCTATCTATCTATCTATCTATCTATCTATCTATCTATCTATCTATCTATCTATCTATCTATCTATCTATCTATCTATCTATCTATCTATCTATCTATCTATCTATCTATCTATCTATCTATCTATCTATCTATCTATCTATCTATCTATCTATCTATCTATCTATCTATCTATCTATCTATCTATCTATCTATCTATCTATCTATCTATCTATCTATCTATCTATCTATCTATCTATCTATCTATCTATCTATCTATCTATCTATCTATCTATCTATCTATCTATCTATCTATCTATCTATCTATCTATCTATCTATCTATCTATCTATCTATCTATCTATCTATCTATCTATCTATCTATCTATCTATCTATCTATCTATCTATCTATCTATCTATCTATCTATCTATCTATCTATCTATCTATCTATCTATCTATCTATCTATCTATCTATCTATCTATCTATCTATCTATCTATCTATCTATCTATCTATCTATCTATCTATCTATCTATCTATCTATCTATCTATCTATCTATCTATCTATCTATCTATCTATCTATCTATCTATCTATCTATCTATCTATCTATCTATCTATCTATCTATCTATCTATCTATCTATCTATCTATCTATCTATCTATCTATCTATCTATCTATCTATCTATCTATCTATCTATCTATCTATCTATCTATCTATCTATCTATCTATCTATCTATCTATCTATCTATCTATCTATCTATCTATCTATCTATCTATCTATCTATCTATCTATCTATCTATCTATCTATCTATCTATCTATCTATCTATCTATCTATCTATCTATCTATCTATCTATCTATCTATCTATCTATCTATCTATCTATCTATCTATCTATCTATCTATCTATCTATCTATCTATCTATCTATCTATCTATCTATCTATCTATCTATCTATCTATCTATCTATCTATCTATCTATCTATCTATCTATCTATCTATCTATCTATCTATCTATCTATCTATCTATCTATCTATCTATCTATCTATCTATCTATCTATCTATCTATCTATCTATCTATCTATCTATCTATCTATCTATCTATCTATCTATCTATCTATCTATCTATCTATCTATCTATCTATCTATCTATCTATCTATCTATCTATCTATCTATCTATCTATCTATCTATCTATCTATCTATCTATCTATCTATCTATCTATCTATCTATCTATCTATCTATCTATCTATCTATCTATCTATCTATCTATCTATCTATCTATCTATCTATCTATCTATCTATCTATCTATCTATCTATCTATCTATCTATCTATCTATCTATCTATCTATCTATCTATCTATCTATCTATCTATCTATCTATCTATCTATCTATCTATCTATCTATCTATCTATCTATCTATCTATCTATCTATCTATCTATCTATCTATCTATCTATCTATCTATCTATCTATCTATCTATCTATCTATCTATCTATCTATCTATCTATCTATCTATCTATCTATCTATCTATCTATCTATCTATCTATCTATCTATCTATCTATCTATCTATCTATCTATCTATCTATCTATCTATCTATCTATCTATCTATCTATCTATCTATCTATCTATCTATCTATCTATCTATCTATCTATCTATCTATCTATCTATCTATCTATCTATCTATCTATCTATCTATCTATCTATCTATCTATCTATCTATCTATCTATCTATCTATCTATCTATCTATCTATCTATCTATCTATCTATCTATCTATCTATCTATCTATCTATCTATCTATCTATCTATCTATCTATCTATCTATCTATCTATCTATCTATCTATCTATCTATCTATCTATCTATCTATCTATCTATCTATCTATCTATCTATCTATCTATCTATCTATCTATCTATCTATCTATCTATCTATCTATCTATCTATCTATCTATCTATCTATCTATCTATCTATCTATCTATCTATCTATCTATCTATCTATCTATCTATCTATCTATCTATCTATCTATCTATCTATCTATCTATCTATCTATCTATCTATCTATCTATCTATCTATCTATCTATCTATCTATCTATCTATCTATCTATCTATCTATCTATCTATCTATCTATCTATCTATCTATCTATCTATCTATCTATCTATCTATCTATCTATCTATCTATCTATCTATCTATCTATCTATCTATCTATCTATCTATCTATCTATCTATCTATCTATCTATCTATCTATCTATCTATCTATCTATCTATCTATCTATCTATCTATCTATCTATCTATCTATCTATCTATCTATCTATCTATCTATCTATCTATCTATCTATCTATCTATCTATCTATCTATCTATCTATCTATCTATCTATCTATCTATCTATCTATCTATCTATCTATCTATCTATCTATCTATCTATCTATCTATCTATCTATCTATCTATCTATCTATCTATCTATCTATCTATCTATCTATCTATCTATCTATCTATCTATCTATCTATCTATCTATCTATCTATCTATCTATCTATCTATCTATCTATCTATCTATCTATCTATCTATCTATCTATCTATCTATCTATCTATCTATCTATCTATCTATCTATCTATCTATCTATCTATCTATCTATCTATCTATCTATCTATCTATCTATCTATCTATCTATCTATCTATCTATCTATCTATCTATCTATCTATCTATCTATCTATCTATCTATCTATCTATCTATCTATCTATCTATCTATCTATCTATCTATCTATCTATCTATCTATCTATCTATCTATCTATCTATCTATCTATCTATCTATCTATCTATCTATCTATCTATCTATCTATCTATCTATCTATCTATCTATCTATCTATCTATCTATCTATCTATCTATCTATCTATCTATCTATCTATCTATCTATCTATCTATCTATCTATCTATCTATCTATCTATCTATCTATCTATCTATCTATCTATCTATCTATCTATCTATCTATCTATCTATCTATCTATCTATCTATCTATCTATCTATCTATCTATCTATCTATCTATCTATCTATCTATCTATCTATCTATCTATCTATCTATCTATCTATCTATCTATCTATCTATCTATCTATCTATCTATCTATCTATCTATCTATCTATCTATCTATCTATCTATCTATCTATCTATCTATCTATCTATCTATCTATCTATCTATCTATCTATCTATCTATCTATCTATCTATCTATCTATCTATCTATCTATCTATCTATCTATCTATCTATCTATCTATCTATCTATCTATCTATCTATCTATCTATCTATCTATCTATCTATCTATCTATCTATCTATCTATCTATCTATCTATCTATCTATCTATCTATCTATCTATCTATCTATCTATCTATCTATCTATCTATCTATCTATCTATCTATCTATCTATCTATCTATCTATCTATCTATCTATCTATCTATCTATCTATCTATCTATCTATCTATCTATCTATCTATCTATCTATCTATCTATCTATCATATCTATCTATCTATCTATCTATCTATCTATCTATCTATCTATCTATCTATCTATCTATCTATCTATCTATCTATCTATCTATCTATCTATCTATCTATCTATCTATCTATCTATCTATCTATCTATCTATCTATCTATCTATCTATCTATCTATCTATCTATCTATCTATCTATCTATCTATCTATCTATCTATCTATCTATCTATCTATCTATCTATCTATCTATCTATCTATCTATCTATCTATCTATCTATCTATCTATCTATCTATCTATCTATCTATCTATCTATCTATCTATCTATCTATCTATCTATCTATCTATCTATCTATCTATCTATCTATCTATCTATCTATCTATCTATCTATCTATCTATCTATCTATCTATCTATCTATCTATCTATCTATCTATCTATCTATCTATCTATCTATCTATCTATCTATCTATCTATCTATCTATCTATCTATCTATCTATCTATCTATCTATCTATCTATCTATCTATCTATCTATCTATCTATCTATCTATCTATCTATCTATCTATCTATCTATCTATCTATCTATCTATCTATCTATCTATCTATCTATCTATCTATCTATCTATCTATCTATCTATCTATCTATCTATCTATCTATCTATCTATCTATCTATCTATCTATCTATCTATCTATCTATCTATCTATCTATCTATCTATCTATCTATCTATCTATCTATCTATCTATCTATCTATCTATCTATCTATCTATCTATCTATCTATCTATCTATCTATCTATCTATCTATCTATCTATCTATCTATCTATCTATCTATCTATCTATCTATCTATCTATCTATCTATCTATCTATCTATCTATCTATCTATCTATCTATCTATCTATCTATCTATCTATCTATCTATCTATCTATCTATCTATCTATCTATCTATCTATCTATCTATCTATCTATCTATCTATCTATCTATCTATCTATCTATCTATCTATCTATCTATCTATCTATCTATCTATCTATCTATCTATCTATCTATCTATCTATCTATCTATCTATCTATCTATCTATCTATCTATCTATCTATCTATCTATCTATCTATCTATCTATCTATCTATCTATCTATCTATCTATCTATCTATCTATCTATCTATCTATCTATCTATCTATCTATCTATCTATCTATCTATCTATCTATCTATCTATCTATCTATCTATCTATCTATCTATCTATCTATCTATCTATCTATCTATCTATCTATCTATCTATCTATCTATCTATCTATCTATCTATCTATCTATCTATCTATCTATCTATCTATCTATCTATCTATCTATCTATCTATCTATCTATCTATCTATCTATCTATCTATCTATCTATCTATCTATCTATCTATCTATCTATCTATCTATCTATCTATCTATCTATCTATCTATCTATCTATCTATCTATCTATCTATCTATCTATCTATCTATCTATCTATCTATCTATCTATCTATCTATCTATCTATCTATCTATCTATCTATCTATCTATCTATCTATCTATCTATCTATCTATCTATCTATCTATCTATCTATCTATCTATCTATCTATCTATCTATCTATCTATCTATCTATCTATCTATCTATCTATCTATCTATCTATCTATCTATCTATCTATCTATCTATCTATCTATCTATCTATCTATCTATCTATCTATCTATCTATCTATCTATCTATCTATCTATCTATCTATCTATCTATCTATCTATCTATCTATCTATCTATCTATCTATCTATCTATCTATCTATCTATCTATCTATCTATCTATCTATCTATCTATCTATCTATCTATCTATCTATCTATCTATCTATCTATCTATCTATCTATCTATCTATCTATCTATCTATCTATCTATCTATCTATCTATCTATCTATCTATCTATCTATCTATCTATCTATCTATCTATCTATCTATCTATCTATCTATCTATCTATCTATCTATCTATCTATCTATCTATCTATCTATCTATCTATCTATCTATCTATCTATCTATCTATCTATCTATCTATCTATCTATCTATCTATCTATCTATCTATCTATCTATCTATCTATCTATCTATCTATCTATCTATCTATCTATCTATCTATCTATCTATCTATCTATCTATCTATCTATCTATCTATCTATCTATCTATCTATCTATCTATCTATCTATCTATCTATCTATCTATCTATCTATCTATCTATCTATCTATCTATCTATCTATCTATCTATCTATCTATCTATCTATCTATCTATCTATCTATCTATCTATCTATCTATCTATCTATCTATCTATCTATCTATCTATCTATCTATCTATCTATCTATCTATCTATCTATCTATCTATCTATCTATCTATCTATCTATCTATCTATCTATCTATCTATCTATCTATCTATCTATCTATCTATCTATCTATCTATCTATCTATCTATCTATCTATCTATCTATCTATCTATCTATCTATCTATCTATCTATCTATCTATCTATCTATCTATCTATCTATCTATCTATCTATCTATCTATCTATCTATCTATCTATCTATCTATCTATCTATCTATCTATCTATCTATCTATCTATCTATCTATCTATCTATCTATCTATCTATCTATCTATCTATCTATCTATCTATCTATCTATCTATCTATCTATCTATCTATCTATCTATCTATCTATCTATCTATCTATCTATCTATCTATCTATCTATCTATCTATCTATCTATCTATCTATCTATCTATCTATCTATCTATCTATCTATCTATCTATCTATCTATCTATCTATCTATCTATCTATCTATCTATCTATCTATCTATCTATCTATCTATCTATCTATCTATCTATCTATCTATCTATCTATCTATCTATCTATCTATCTATCTATCTATCTATCTATCTATCTATCTATCTATCTATCTATCTATCTATCTATCTATCTATCTATCTATCTATCTATCTATCTATCTATCTATCTATCTATCTATCTATCTATCTATCTATCTATCTATCTATCTATCTATCTATCTATCTATCTATCTATCTATCTATCTATCTATCTATCTATCTATCTATCTATCTATCTATCTATCTATCTATCTATCTATCTATCTATCTATCTATCTATCTATCTATCTATCTATCTATCTATCTATCTATCTATCTATCTATCTATCTATCTATCTATCTATCTATCTATCTATCTATCTATCTATCTATCTATCTATCTATCTATCTATCTATCTATCTATCTATCTATCTATCTATCTATCTATCTATCTATCTATCTATCTATCTATCTATCTATCTATCTATCTATCTATCTATCTATCTATCTATCTATCTATCTATCTATCTATCTATCTATCTATCTATCTATCTATCTATCTATCTATCTATCTATCTATCTATCTATCTATCTATCTATCTATCTATCTATCTATCTATCTATCTATCTATCTATCTATCTATCTATCTATCTATCTATCTATCTATCTATCTATCTATCTATCTATCTATCTATCTATCTATCTATCTATCTATCTATCTATCTATCTATCTATCTATCTATCTATCTATCTATCTATCTATCTATCTATCTATCTATCTATCTATCTATCTATCTATCTATCTATCTATCTATCTATCTATCTATCTATCTATCTATCTATCTATCTATCTATCTATCTATCTATCTATCTATCTATCTATCTATCTATCTATCTATCTATCTATCTATCTATCTATCTATCTATCTATCTATCTATCTATCTATCTATCTATCTATCTATCTATCTATCTATCTATCTATCTATCTATCTATCTATCTATCTATCTATCTATCTATCTATCTATCTATCTATCTATCTATCTATCTATCTATCTATCTATCTATCTATCTATCTATCTATCTATCTATCTATCTATCTATCTATCTATCTATCTATCTATCTATCTATCTATCTATCTATCTATCTATCTATCTATCTATCTATCTATCTATCTATCTATCTATCTATCTATCTATCTATCTATCTATCTATCTATCTATCTATCTATCTATCTATCTATCTATCTATCTATCTATCTATCTATCTATCTATCTATCTATCTATCTATCTATCTATCTATCTATCTATCTATCTATCTATCTATCTATCTATCTATCTATCTATCTATCTATCTATCTATCTATCTATCTATCTATCTATCTATCTATCTATCTATCTATCTATCTATCTATCTATCTATCTATCTATCTATCTATCTATCTATCTATCTATCTATCTATCTATCTATCTATCTATCTATCTATCTATCTATCTATCTATCTATCTATCTATCTATCTATCTATCTATCTATCTATCTATCTATCTATCTATCTATCTATCTATCTATCTATCTATCTATCTATCTATCTATCTATCTATCTATCTATCTATCTATCTATCTATCTATCTATCTATCTATCTATCTATCTATCTATCTATCTATCTATCTATCTATCTATCTATCTATCTATCTATCTATCTATCTATCTATCTATCTATCTATCTATCTATCTATCTATCTATCTATCTATCTATCTATCTATCTATCTATCTATCTATCTATCTATCTATCTATCTATCTATCTATCTATCTATCTATCTATCTATCTATCTATCTATCTATCTATCTATCTATCTATCTATCTATCTATCTATCTATCTATCTATCTATCTATCTATCTATCTATCTATCTATCTATCTATCTATCTATCTATCTATCTATCTATCTATCTATCTATCTATCTATCTATCTATCTATCTATCTATCTATCTATCTATCTATCTATCTATCTATCTATCTATCTATCTATCTATCTATCTATCTATCTATCTATCTATCTATCTATCTATCTATCTATCTATCTATCTATCTATCTATCTATCTATCTATCTATCTATCTATCTATCTATCTATCTATCTATCTATCTATCTATCTATCTATCTATCTATCTATCTATCTATCTATCTATCTATCTATCTATCTATCTATCTATCTATCTATCTATCTATCTATCTATCTATCTATCTATCTATCTATCTATCTATCTATCTATCTATCTATCTATCTATCTATCTATCTATCTATCTATCTATCTATCTATCTATCTATCTATCTATCTATCTATCTATCTATCTATCTATCTATCTATCTATCTATCTATCTATCTATCTATCTATCTATCTATCTATCTATCTATCTATCTATCTATCTATCTATCTATCTATCTATCTATCTATCTATCTATCTATCTATCTATCTATCTATCTATCTATCTATCTATCTATCTATCTATCTATCTATCTATCTATCTATCTATCTATCTATCTATCTATCTATCTATCTATCTATCTATCTATCTATCTATCTATCTATCTATCTATCTATCTATCTATCTATCTATCTATCTATCTATCTATCTATCTATCTATCTATCTATCTATCTATCTATCTATCTATCTATCTATCTATCTATCTATCTATCTATCTATCTATCTATCTATCTATCTATCTATCTATCTATCTATCTATCTATCTATCTATCTATCTATCTATCTATCTATCTATCTATCTATCTATCTATCTATCTATCTATCTATCTATCTATCTATCTATCTATCTATCTATCTATCTATCTATCTATCTATCTATCTATCTATCTATCTATCTATCTATCTATCTATCTATCTATCTATCTATCTATCTATCTATCTATCTATCTATCTATCTATCTATCTATCTATCTATCTATCTATCTATCTATCTATCTATCTTTTTTTTTTTTTTTTTTTTGTTTCGAAGGTGGAAATCCTCATGGACATCCTCTTTGAATGTGCCGGACTCCTACCGACTAAAACCACCTCCCCATCCGAAAGCACCGTTCTGGAACTGCTGATTTAGCATATCATCAGAGCGGTCTGGTCGATTTATCTGTCTTTCCTCTCTTCCTCTTCTTTTTTCTTCATTATTTTATGTATGTATCCCCTAATATATTCATATTTTTCTCTGCTCTCTATCATAGTTTCGATCAAGTTTTCTGGACTCAATGATCTTCCTAGTCGCAGCTCGGTTTCAGTCCTATCCAATATCCATCTGCAACAATGAAATACGGTATGTTCCGCGTCATCCATTTCGTTGCAATACCTACAGGCATCAGTGTCATCCTTCCCAATTTTTTTTGTGTAGAATTTATATGATCCGTGACCTGTTAGTACTTGTGTCAAAAAATAATCCATGGTTCTGAATTCACATTTCAACCATCTTCCTATGTCTGGTATAATCCTTCTTGTCCACCGTGCTACTCCTTCCATACTTTCCCATCTAGTTTGCCAACTGTTCATCGTTTCTTCCCTCACTTGTTTTTTAGCCACTTCTGTTTGCGCGTCTCCTCTGTGAAAGAGTTGGTATCTCTCATCTACCTGCAAGTCTATAGGTATTATGCCAGTTATCACTTGTAATGCCTCCGCAGAAACGGTCCTATATGAGCTTGCTACCCTGATTAACATCTTCCTTTGAACCCTGGTTAACCATTTCCTATAAACTTTCTTCTTCATCGCTAGCCCCCATATCGGTGCTCCATATAGAATTGTCGATTCAGTAACTGAATTTAGCACTTGTCTTTTACAGCTCGAAGGTCCACCAATGTTTGGCATAATTCTCGAGAGATTTGCTATACCTCGCTCTACTTTTTCCACTGTCTTTTTGATATGTGCTGCGAAAGTTTGTCCGTCATCAAGCATTATACCCAGGTATTTTACTACTCTCTTTGGGTGTATGATAGTGCCTCTGCATTCGAAGGTAACCTCGTTTCGGTAGCATCTCTTTCGTGGTCCCTTCAGTATCACCGCCTCGGTTTTTTGTGGAGCCAACTCGAGCTGCTGTTTGGTCAACCAATTGTCTATCATTTCTAGGGCATCATCCGTCTTATTCACTAGTTCGTATTTATCTTTGGCAAGAACTACTAAAGCGAGGTCGTCTGCGAAAGCTACAGCCTTAACTCCCGTCTGCCAATCTCTTCTAAGAACTCCATCATATGCCAGATTCCACAATGTTGGGCCCAAGACCGAACCCTGTGGGACTCCTGTAGTTACGTCGACCACTATGTTTTTTTCAACTTGAAGTTTTCTGTCGTGTAAATAGCTCGAAACTATGTTTTGAAGATACTGTGCAATCCCTCGCTCAGATAATTCATTCATGATTGCTTTCCATGACACCGTGTTGAATGCATTTTTTATATCTAAGGTGACTAATGCACCCCATTTACTTTCGCTTTCTCTGATAGTCTTCGTCACTTCCTCGACCGCTTGTATCGTGGATTTTCCTCTTGTAAAGCCATATTGATATTCTGATAGACCCCCTCCTCTTTCTATCTCCTGTTCCAGTCTATTTCGTAACATCAACTCGTAAACCTTGCTAATAGTGTTCAAAAGGCAAATTGGTCTAACTTTCAAGTTTTCTGTAGAGAAATCACCTTTTGGTATCAAAATCAACCTCGCAATTTTCCACTCAGAAGGAAAGATTTGCCTTGTCAACAGATGGTTTAACATCTTCAACATCCAGTTCCCTGCCGCCTTTCCTACCTCTTTAAGGGCTTCCGGTGGGATGTTATCTAGACCTGGAGATTTTCCAGATTTCAGTACCTGTAGGGCTCGCGTTAGTTCCTCTTCTTTGAAAAGCTCTACATTTTCAACTATAACACCAGATTTCCGTTGGATATCGTTTTGCGGAAAAAGTTCTCCAACTACCCTCAGTTTATTTTCCGTTGTCATTTCATATGGTGTAAGATTTCCTGTTTTCTTCATCACAATCTTATAGGCGTTTCCCCATACATCGGCGTTCAGTTCGTCACATAAATCTTTCCACTGTTTTCGTTTCTCAGTTTCTATTTCTTTCCGCAGGTTTTTCTTGTGAGTTTTGTATTCTTCTCTAACAGCGTCCCACTCCTCTTCACTATATCTTTGCGCCTTTCTCATTCTCGTAGATTTCCTTCTAGTTTTAAAACATTCTTCTCTCTTCTTGGCTATGCTATCTGTCCACCAGTATGGTACTGTTCTATTTTTCTTTTCGCCTTTCTTCAAACTACCTTCATATGCTTCCTTTATTGCGGATGTGAAAGCCTCTAGAGTAACATTTTCCATTTTATTTCTTTCTATATTCCAGGTGAGTAATTCTCTGAAAGCCCCCCAGTCATATTCCTTTCTTGGTTTCAATTCCCTTCTGGTTTCGACTTTCCATTTTATTTCAAAATATATATAATTGTGCTCGGTCGTAGTTTCCTTCTCTAAAACCTCCCAATTTTTTATACATTTTCCAATACTTTGTGAAGAGCACGTAACATCAATGAAAGATTGTGAGCTTCCTCTGACGAACGTTGGTCGGTTTCCTTTATTTTGAACAATCATATCCAGTACTGCCAGCCACTCTGTGAAATATGTACCTCTCCGATCCGCGACGGGGGAGCCCCACTCGTGGGCTTTTGCATTTATATCACCTAGTACGATGCTTTCCTCTCGAGCCGTGTGACATTTCTGCATGATTGAGTCAATTTCATCCTTATACTCTTCAAGTGTTATATTTGGTGAAAGGTAACAGCAGTACATCCTCAAGTTTTCTAACTGTATAACGAGATAACCCTCTTCTCTATCCACCTTTTTGACTTTTATCCTTTTGTTTCTGAAAAATACTGCTATATTTTCCCTCTTGTCTGTTATCCATCCTGCTTTTTTAATAATTTTTTTGTTTGGTTCACTCACAATTATCATATCTATATCCATTTCTGCTGCCGTGGCAAATGCCATGTCATGTGCCATTCTCTCCCTACCCAAGTTTGTTTGAAGAATTTTTAGGCCTTCCTTTCCCATTCTTTTTTTTTTTTTTTTTTTTTTTTTTTTTTTTTTTTTTTTTTTTTTTTTTTTTTTTTTTTTTTTTTTTCTTAGATGCTGGTCACTGGTTTGCTAGACTTTATCAATTTTCTATACTCCGGACATTTTGTCTGATCCGCCCTATGTCCTTCTACGTTACATGCTATACAGACTGGCGCATTTTTACATTCTTTCGCCCGGTGTCCCGTCTCAGCACAATTGAGGCAGGCTTCGGTTCTGTCTTGTCCTGTGCACTCTTCCTTCCTATGACCAAAATGATGACATTTATAGCATCTCAATAGGTTTACTCTCTTCCGTACCCTACAATTCACCCAACCTATTTTTATCTTTCCCCTAGTAATCACACGATCGGCTATGTCCCTCCTCAATGCCACCGTAGCTGTTTGATTACCGTTTCGTGTGGGTCGCACTGATATTACTTTCACCTGGTTTTCGTGAATATTCTCGGCTTTCACTATCTCATTTTTCAGTTCTTCTTGATCTATGCTGGCATCTATATCAGTTATGTGTACAAGTATGTCATTTGTTTTTATGACCACCTGCGTATTTTCATCTTTTTCCTGAATATTTCTTTTGAAAGTTGCAGCTTTTTCCCTTCCTCCTACTATTTCTAGAAGTAAGTCTCCTTTATTTGTCTTTTTAATACTTTTAACTGTGATACCAGTCTCCTCTATATTTATTGAACTCTTTACTGTTCTCACCAAATCAGCATAGCTTTTTCCTCCAGTAGCCTTTATAATCAATTTCTCTCCTTCAGGTCCTTGTCTTCGTCTCATGTTATCTTGAGAGTTTCTATTTAACGTCCTATCCCCCTCTTTCACGCATATGGTTACTTTTATGTCTGAGTCTCGGAATACATATTCTACGCATTTTCTAATATAATCTGTATTCCTCTGTCCCATTTTGAAAATTCTCAGTAGTTTCTTACTATTTTTTTGCGCTTCTTTTCTCAGCTGCTTACATAGTTCATAGACAACTTCCGCATCGTCGATGCCACTGCCGTCTATCCTAATGGGCAGAACATATGTAGTGTTGATGTACTGATTTTGTTCTTTCATTCCTCTACTACTCATGACCTCAATATACATCTTAACGAACTCCATTTCGCCCTCATTTAGCCCTTCTTCTACCAGTGTAACTATGGATGGGAAATTGCATCTGATTTCCTCAAGGGTATGTTCATGGCTCTTAACGTCCTTGTCCACGAACACCCCACAGTCTTCATCTGGATCTTTCTGATGCATTTTTCCTTCTTCTACATTCGTTACGGTGTACGTTTCTTCTGGCCATTTCTCATCAATAATTGTTGTTAGTTTGTTAAACTCTTTCTCTGTATCTAATATTGACGTGATTTCTTCTTTTAGTTTGTTGGCCATTTTTTCACTTTCTTCCAGTATGTCTCTTACATCCACTTGAATTCCAATCGATTCAGTTTCTCTAACTTCAGGTTTTTGGTCACTCTTCTCTTGCTTCATCGTTTTTATTTCCTTTTTGAGACCATTTATTTCCGAGAGCAGCTCCTGCTCCTTGTGTGTTTTTTTATCTGCGGCTATAACACTTTCTATCCACTTTTTCTGATCCTCTTTCTGTATCTGTTGGGCATGGTATGTCAATCTTGAGCTTATATCCGTTAATTCTTTTTTTGGCTTGTATGTGTCGTTGACCAACTTTTCTAGTGCCTTGACCTGTTTGAGAATGTGGTCTAGTTGCTTCTTGAAAACATTACCTTCTGCTGTCATATTATTTTCAAGTTTCTCTGGAGTTAACTCTGATCTCTTTCGTTTGTATGGTTGCACAAAAAATCCCATGTCAGTGCTCTCGTTTTCGCTAGCTTTGTCGCTAGTTTCATCTGTGCTTTCTTTATACACTGGTATTTCCTTCTTGGTTGGAGGAGTTCTGTGTAGTCCAGATGCTGGAGTAAAAATCAACCTCTCCTCCAGAACGTCCTCGTTCACTATTGTATTTTCTGATGTTTCAGCCTGAGTACTCACTTCACAACTTGTCGAAACTGAGTCTCCTACTGATGGTGTCAATGCATTGGTTTTTATTTCGTTTTTTTCCATCTACATCCCACGAGTTGGGTAGAAAATGTAGGTCCACCGTAGCAGTGCTCCCATACTACGGTAAGGTCAAAACTGGCAACCGAATTTGACCAGGTATTCGGAGGGCATCGTTCGGGGCTCTTTAACGGAAGAGCCATTCATTCTCTGGGCACGATATGCTGACACCACAGAATTCCGGATTTTTTATCGAGGTTTACTCCTCTAAATCTATCTATCTATCTATCTATCTATCTATCTATCTATCTATCTATCTATCTATCTATCTATCTATCTATCTATCTATCTATCTATCTATCTATCTATCTATCTATCTATCTATCTATCTATCTATCTATCTATCTATCTATCTATCTATCTATCTATCTATCTATCTATCTATCTATCTATCTATCTATCTATCTATCTATCTATCTATCTATCTATCTATCTATCTATCTATCTATCTATCTATCTATCTATCTATCTATCTATCTATCTATCTATCTATCTATCTATCTATCTATCTATCTATCTATCTATCTATCTATCTATCTATCTATCTATCTATCTATCTATCTATCTATCTATCTATCTATCTATCTATCTATCTATCTATCTATCTATCTATCTATCTATCTATCTATCTATCTATCTATCTATCTATCTATCTATCTATCTATCTATCTATCTATCTATCTATCTATCTATCTATCTATCTATCTATCTATCTATCTATCTATCTATCTATCTATCTATCTATCTATCTATCTATCTATCTATCTATCTATCTATCTATCTATCTATCTATCTATCTATCTATCTATCTATCTATCTATCTATCTATCTATCTATCTATCTATCTATCTATCTATCTATCTATCTATCTATCTATCCATCTATCTATCTATCTATCTATCTATCTATCTATCTATCTATCTATCTATCTATCTATCTATCTATCTATCTATCTATCTATCTATCTATCTATCTATCTATCTATCTATCTATCTATCTATCTATCTATCTATCTATCTATCTATCTATCTATCTATCTATCTATCTATCTATCTATCTATCTATCTATCTATCTATCTATCTATCTATCTATCTATCTATCTATCTATCTATCTATCTATCTATCTATCTATCTATCTATCTATCTATCTATCTATCTATCTATCTATCTATCTATCTATCTATCTATCTATCTATCTATCTATCTATCCATCTATCTATCTATCTATCTATCTATCTATCTATCTATCTATCTATCTATCTATCTATCTATCTATCTATCTATCTATCTATCTATCTATCTTTTTTTTTTTTTTTTTTTTTTTGTCTGGGAATGGAAAATCCTCATGGACATTCTCTTTTGAATGTGCCGGACTTTTACCGACTAAAAACCACTCCCTATCCGCAGGACCATCCTGGAACTACCTATTTGGCATATCATCAGAACGGTCTGGTCTATTCATCTACTATCTCGTTCTTCTTCTTCCTTCCTCTTCATAATTTTTCCAATGTATTTCCTGATGCACTCAAAGTTCTCTTTGTTTTCTATCATATTTTCAATCATGTTATCTGCATCCATCTGTCTACCTAGCCGCCTTTGTAACTCAATTCTTTCTATTTGCCATCTCTGACAATGGAACAAGGTGTGTTCAGCGTCATCCCTCTCTTCGCAATATCTACAGGTATCAGTCTCATCTTTTCCAATTTTTTTTGTATACGATTTGAAAGATCCATGCCCGGTTAGGGCCTGTGTTAAGAAATAATCTAAGATCCTGAAATCGCATTCTACCCATCTTTTTATATCTGGTATGATCCTCTTGGTCCATTGCGCTTTTTCTTCCATGCCCTCCCATCTTATTTGCCATGTATCGATCGTCTCCTCCCTCTCCTCCCTTTTAACTGCAGTTGTTATTCTATCCGCCCTATGGTACAATCTTTTCCTTTCTCTCACCTGCAGATCGATAGGTATTATACCTGTTGCCACCTGTAAAGCCTCTGCAGAAGCAGTCCGATACGAACTTGCTACCCTTATCAGCATTTTCCGCTGAATCTTCGTCAGCCAGTTTCTATAAACCTTTTTCTCCATAGCTCCAGCCCATATCGGTGATCCATACAGGATTGTTGACTCTATAACAGAGTTCAGAACTTCTCTCTTACAGCTCGATGGTCCGCCTATATTGGGCATTATCCTCGTCAAGTTTGCAATACGCTGCTCTGCTTTCTCCACCGTTCTTCGGATATGTTCAGAAAATATTAATCCATCGTCGATGATAATTCCCAAGTATTTGATCGCCCTCTTTGGATTTATGATTGTACCTTTGCATTGGAAAGTGATCTCGTTACGATAACACCTTTTTCGTGGCCCTTTTAATATAACTGCTTCGGTTTTATGTGGAGCCAGTTCTAGCTGCTGGTTTGTTAGCCAGGTATCTATCAGTTCCAAGGAATCATCAGTTTTATGAACGAGTTCGTATTTATCCTTGGCGTTAACGACGAGAGCAAGGTCGTCTGCAAAGGCTATCGCCTTGACTCCAGTTGGCCATTCAATTTTCAGAACACCGTCGTATGCGAGGTTCCACAATATTGGTCCCAAGACTGAGCCCTGTGGGACGCCTGTTGTAACATCCATGATTAAGTTTTCTTCAATTTTGAGTTTTCTTCCATGTAAAAAGTCATAGACAATATTCTGCAGATATTGTGAAATCCCCCGTGCCGACAATTCATTCATAATTGATTTCCATGATACTGTGTTGAATGCATTTTTGATATCAAGGGTCACTAATGCTCCCCATTTACATTCACTGCCTGTCATTGTCTTTGTAACTTCCTCGACTGCTTGTATGGTGGATTTCCCTTTGGTGAAGCCATATTGCCGCTCTGATAGACCTCCATATCTTTCTATTTCATATTCCAATCTACTCCTCACCATCAACTCATATAACTTACTGGTAGCGTTCAGGAGGCATATCGGTCTCAGTTTCAAGTTTTCTGCTGAGAAATCTCCTTTCGGTATGAGTATTAATTTAGCTGTTTTCCATTCAACGGGAAAGATTTGATCGATCAAAAGCTGGTTCAATAACTTCAGCATCCAATCTCCTGCTACTTTTCCTACCTCTTTCAGAGCCTCTGGTGGGATATTATCAAGGCCAGGAGATTTTCCAGATTTCAATAACTTAAGCGCTTGTGTTAGCTCCCCTTCTGTGAAAATTTCCACATCTTCTGTTCCTCTCTCAGTTTGGTGTACGATATGTTTTCGCGGAAATAGCTCACCTACAGTCTTCAATCTGTTTTCTGCAGTAAGTTGGTATGGTATATAGTTTCCTGTCTTCTTCATCACTATCTTGTATGCATTTCCCCATATGTCTTCGTTCAGTTCCTCGCATAGATGTTTCCAATGTTTCTTCTTTTCAGCTTCTATTACCTTTTTGAGCTGTTTTTTACGTATTTTGTATTCTTCTTTGATGACAAATAATTCTTGTTCGTTATATCTCTGCCCTCTTCTTCTTCTCGTGAGTTTTCTCCTGCTTTGAAGGCATCTCTCCCTCTCTTTGGCAATTTCATCGTTCCACCAATAGGGTACTATCTTGTTCCTCCTATTACCCAGTTTCAAGCTACTTTCATATGCTTCTTCAATTGTGGTTGTGAAATTTTCCAATGAGCCCGTATCATTTTCATTTCTCTGTATATTCCAAGTGACAAGTTCCCTGAAGGCTTCCCAGTCGCATTCCTTTTTCGGTTTGAATCCTCTTCTTTTTTCCGCCTGTTCTCCTACTCGAAAATCTATCTATCTATCTATCTATCTATCTATCTATCTATCTATCTATCTATCTATCTATCTATCTATCTATCTATCTATCTATCTATCTATCTATCTATCTATCTATCTATCTATCTATCTATCTATCTATCTATCTATCTATCTATCTATCTATCTATCTATCTATCTATCTATCTATCTATCTATCTATCTATCTATCTATCTATCTATCTATCTATCTATCTATCTATCTATCTATCTATCTATCTATCTATCTATCTATCTATCTATCTATCTATCTATCTATCTATCTATCTATCTATCTATCTATCTATCTATCTATCTATCTATCTATCTATCTATCTATCCATCTATCTATCTATCTATCTATCTATCTATCTATCTATCTATCTATCTATCTATCTATCTATCTATCTATCTATCTATCTATCTATCTATCTATCTATCTATCTATCTATCTATCTATCTATCTATCTATCTATCTATCTATCTATCTATCTATCTATCTATCTATCTATCTATCTATCTATCTATCTATCTATCTATCTATCTATCTATCTATCTATTGTAACATGCAGTTTGGCGTTTCACTGTTGAGATGTTCAGTATAGGTATTTTCAACAAGATGCCTGGAAGGAGTACTCAGTGTATTGGAATGTTTAGCAGACCAAGAGATAATGTGACAGTACATTATCACATACTGTTTATGGTAGGTGATAGTTGAGTGGAGCCTGTAAGGGCTGGATGCCTTATGTGGTCGGAAATTCCCATGTTCTTTTCAGTGTGATATGATTACTTTCGGGTTTATTCAGTACAGAGGTTGTTCTGGTTTTCCAGGTGGTAGAGCTATAATAAAGGTTTTGTGTAACCTAAACATCAGAATTTGATATACATCAAGAAGGGGTGAGGTCAGAGGTATCTGTAGTTTTTACTAACTTGGTGAACAGGTAATTTCCTTGTAATTCTTCTGGATAGGATTCAACAAGTGTTTATTTTCGATAATGCTTCTGATCACATCTGTTTTGAGCTGTCAGTTTCCAAATTTGAATTTGAGGTTAATTTCTCCTTCTGATTTTACGCAAATTCTTATTGAGTCCTTCGGCGTTCGGGGTCAGAGACATCTTGACACTTAATAAGCTCATTTCAGAATCACATGATTGGTCCGAGAGCAAGGTTGGTACCACTGTAGTAGTGTGGACTGGGAATATTACTGTTAGTAATATTTTGATTCCCCTAAATTTAAGTTTCATACATTGGGCTGCGCAGTGGGTGATTATCCCTTTAAAACCAGTTTTTATAAACGGTTTATTTTCCTGCTGCACAGGATGTTTCTCGAAATTTCGTAATATCCGTCTTCTCCAAAAAGTTGCTAAGAGAGCACTATGGGCCAAATTGTCCTTTTTGGTTTCGGCCATCTTGTGGGATCGACGTGTCCCGACTTCAACCCTTGGCCATTCCTTTGGGAAGGTAAGAGTCCAATAGGATTTATTTTACATGGACAGTTGTTCAATAGGGCTTTTTCTTATTAGATCAGACGGCCTCCTATTTGGGTGCAGCATCGTCGCCATTTTAACCTGAGGGTCACCGCTGGGGCACCCAGTTGTTTTCAACTCCAGAACTAAGCGATAAGCGATCATTCCTGGTACCAGCTTTCCAAAACCCGGTTATAAGGGCTAGTTGCTAGGATTTGCTTCCTGTAATGTCCTGATGGCACCATCATAGTTTTTTGGCTGCACCAGAAAACCAGAGCACCTCTCTACTGAGTCGTCCACCTGTCTACCTCCTCTCATCAACCATTTTTTGTTAACCTTAACTGGTTAGAGTCTTTCTTTTGTAATTTCTTGAAATTTGGATTGTTTTGGCAAGACTGATAACTCAGCAATTAAAAAAAAAAAATTTTAATTGGACTGTGGTTGATATTCCGGTTTTTTATGATTCCATAGGTTAGGTAAAGATAAGAAATTTTCTTCTATCCTGTGCTGAGCTTAATTGTACTGTTGATTCTTCCACTTCACTTGTTGAAGAAGGTTAAATTTTTGGAAATTGTTGTTTGAGGCCTGAAAAGGGAGAGAACCTTCCTTTTGAGGATTCAAATAATTAATTGAATCATTCTGGTTAGATTTGAGAAAAATTTGAATTTTGAAAACTTTCCTACTACCTGAATCATAATGGAATCTGAGATGAAACCCCGTCACTTACTTATTGAAGAGGTTAATTATGAGCTTCGACTTAGAGGCATAG
The DNA here is from genome assembly GCA_029955515.1 of Chrysomela aeneicollis. NCBI lineage: Eukaryota > Metazoa > Arthropoda > Insecta > Coleoptera > Chrysomelidae > Chrysomela > Chrysomela aeneicollis. Next base: position 44,366 of record JARUHQ010000061.1, on the reverse strand, counting down.
TTACTAGTCGAGACATGAACGAAAAGCGCAAAATCCTATCTGCTGCTATAAAGAGAGAAAAGAAAAGTGGTGTTTTAGCTTCTCAACTTGTAGACCCTACCTATGATTTTGAAATCGAGAAAACTCAAATTGATTTAACTTTGGATAATATTAAACAGTTAATTCCTGATTTTGAAGGTACGGTTAATGACCCCTTGTATTGTCGTTTAAGATCGAGGTTAGCTCATGTAAATTTGAGGATAGATAGAATAAAAATCGAAGATGATCCAAATCAACTTTTGTATAAAAATGAGTCATATGCATCTTGTTTAGCTTTGGAGGAAGAATTAGATGAGAGAATAAAAGAGGACAATGTTTCAATTCTACAGCCAACTGTCCATTCTTCTCCAATTACGGCTCAACAAAGTTTTTTGGCAAATAACTCAAAACCTGTATCATTATACAAGTGGGATTTAAAATTTGACGGTTCAAAAAAGTCAATTGGGGTGAAATCATTTTTGGAAAGGGTATATGAGCTAGCAGAAGCTAGACAAGTTTCAAAACAGCAACTCTACGAATCCGCGGTGGATCTTTTTTCTGGCAAAGGATTGCTATGGCTCCGTCATGTCAAGGAAATGAAAATTGTGAAGGATTGGGAAACTTTGGCAAAACGTCTTGAACAGGATTTTTTAAGTAAAGATTACGATGAAGAACTATGGGAATCTATCAAACACAGGAAACAATTTGAAGATGAATCAATTGTTATTTATGTGGCCGTTATGGAGCAACTTTTTTCTCGACTTAACAATACACCAGCTGTTGTCACTAAAGTCAAGTGGATTCAGAAAAATCTCAGGCCTGAATTTGTGGAAAAACTTGCCCTGAATAAATATAATTCAGTTGAAGACTTGATTCATGATGTTAAAATTTTAGAAGAAGTTTTTAAAGATCTTCATAGTAAGTCTAACTTGAAAAAGTCCCAAGTAAATTCAATTGCATGTGATTTAGATTATGAATTCAATAATTGCAGTTTAGATGCAAAGAATTCGAATTTTTCAAAAAAATCTTGGAATAACACTAATAAAAATAATAGTAATAAAGCTTCGTCTATAAGTAATAACTCTGAAGTACCTAGTACGAGTGGAACGGGAAGTAATAGAGTGCAAAAAACAATGATTTGCTTTAATTGCCGGCAGGAAAATCATCATTTCAAGCACTGTTTGAAAAAACGAAGTATTTTTTGCTATTCTTGTGGGAATCAGGGAGTTACCCGAAAAGAATGTTCTAAATGTTTGGGAAACGGGTCCCGGAGGTAAAGCGAAATTTTACTGGTCGTGTTTTGCCTCCTCATTTCGAGACCAGATATATCTCAAATAACCGTACAGCCGAGCAAATAGAAGGTTTGAAATTTATTAGGAAGTATTTCCAAGATCATTTTGGAAAGTCGAAAGTTTCTTCAGCTCCGATTTTCGTTAAACAAAGTTTGGATAATAGACCTTATGTAAAAGTCTCCCTTTTCGGTAAGGAAATAACGGCGTTATTAGATTCAGGTGCGAGTAGCAGCACAATAGGGAAAAACGGGGTGGATTTTATTAAATCGTTGAATTTGAAAATCAAGAAACCCAGGCACAAATTTGTTTCCACGGCTGACGGAGTCAGACAATTTGTAAGTGGGACAGTGGATATTCCAGTCTCTGTAGGGACTAGTTGCCGGGTGATTTCATTTTTAGTAGTTCCTACTATTGATTATTCTTTCATATTAGGAAGCGATTTTTGCGCTGAATTTCAGCTGAAGGTAGATTTCAGAAATAATACTTGGGAAGTAAATGATAGGGCTAATGTCGACATTGCCTCGGTCGGATTAATCAACGACAATTATGCTATCAATACAGATCAAGTTAAGACTATGGCTGATATGTCTGAAAGTCAAAAAATTTTAGTAGAGAACATTGTTGATAAGTTCAGAGATTTGTCTAAAGATGGTGAACTTGGTAGAACAGATAAATTGGTCTATCACATTGAAACTGGAGATGCTCAACCAGTAAAACAGCGTCAATATTTAATGTCACCATACATGTTGAGTCATTTAAACAAAGAGTTGGATAAAATGATCGAGCTTAATGTCGTTGAACCCTCAAGTAGTGATTGGTCGTCACCAGTTCTACTTGTCAAAAAGGCTAATGGCGATTTTCGTTTTTGCTTTGATGGAAGGAAACTGAACTCACTTACAAAGAAAGATAGTTATCCTTTACCAGTAGTAGATAGGATTCTGTCACTTTTAGGGAATGCCAACTATATTTCTTCAATCGATCTGAGAAGTGCCTTTTGGCAGATACCTTTAGATCAATCATCAAAAGAGAAAACTGCTTTCTCAGTCCCGGGAAGGGGTTTGTTTCACTTCAACGTAATGCCTTTTGGGTTATCTAACGCCGCTCAATGCCAACAGAGATTGATGGACGCTTTGTTTGGTCCCGAAATGGAACCAAATGTCTTTGTTTATCTAGATGACGCGATCATAATCAGTTCAAGTTTTGAGGAGCACATCACTTTACTTAAGGAAGTCGCAAGTAGACTAAAAAGTGCCAATTTAACGGTTAATTTCGATAAATGTGAGTTCTTTCGTTCATCCCTTAAATACTTGGGATTTATCATAGATAAATTCGGACTACGAACAGATCCATTTAAGGTAATGGCGATGGTCAATTTTCCGCAACCTAAAAATACCACTGAAATAAAGAGGTTCACGGGTCTATGTAGTTGGTATCGTAGGTTTATACCCCAATTTTCTTCATTGATGGCTCCAATCAACAATCTGTTGAAAAACAAGAAAAAAGGTCAGAAAATCATTTGGAATGACGATGCGGAAAGGGCATTTCGTGAAGTGAAACAAGCTTTAGTCTCGGCACCAGTATTGTCAAGTCCTGACTTTAATTTACCTTTTATAATTCAATGTGACGCTTCGGACAGCGGTTTGGGTTGTGTCCTAACGCAGTGCCAAAACGGGCAGGAAAAGGTCATTGCATATGCCTCTCGAACTCTTTCAAAATGTGAGCGAAATTATAGCACTACCGAAAAAGAGTGTCTGGCGTGTATCTTCGCCTGCGAAAAATTTCGCCCATATATTGAGGGAGTCAGATTCACTATCATTAGCGACCATGCCTCACTTAAATATCTTTTCAATATGAAAAACCCAACAGGAAGGTTAGCACGTTGGAGCGTCCGTTTGAGTCAATTTGACTTTGAGGTAATTTATCGAAAAGGTCAACTGAACATTGTGCCAGACGCCCTGTCGCGGAGTCCTATCGATCGGGTACTTGATGAGCCAACTGATTTACAAATTTCAGCTTTGAGTGATGGAAACCATGGTAACCCGTTAAATATTGAATTGAACAATTTGGACAATTTTTATATCAATATTAGAAATAAAATTATGAGAGAACCAATTAAATATCCCCAATGGTCTGTCAAGGGAAATTACGTGTACAAATTGATACCTTCAAAACTTTCCTTTGACTCAAATATTTCCGAGTGGAAATTATTGGTCCCTAAAAAACAGAGGACAAAGATTATATCATCGTGCCATGATCTTAGTACGGCCTCGCATGCTGGATATCATAAAACTTATTGTAGAGTAATGCTCACATATTATTGGCCAAAGATGCGCCGTGATATTAATCATTATGTAAAATCTTGTAAGGTATGTGCTGCACAAAAGGCACCGAATCGTGCGAAGTTTGGGCTAATGGGTTCACAACGTCAAGTAAGATTTCCTTGGCAGGTCATTGCGATGGATCTAATGGGTCCACTACCTAGGAGTTCTAATGGTTATCAGTATATTCTCGTGGTTTCAGACTGGTTCACCAAGTATCCATTGATATGTCCACTTCGTAATGCTACATCTAGCAGTATTATAAAGTTCTTAGAAAATGAAGTATTTCTGGTGTACGGTACACCACAACAGATTGTTTGTGATAATGGCAAACAGCTGGTTAGTAAAGCCATCACAAAACTTGTTCGGGATTATCAGTCAAATTTTAGATATACTCCATATTACCATCCCCAAGCAAATTATGTAGAAAGGTCCAACCGCACAATTTGCACAGCTATTAGATGTTATGTAAATGGCAACCATAAGTCATGGGATAAAGAACTTGCTAAAATAGCCTATTCAATGAGAACTGCGGTTCATGAGGTAACTGGATATAGTCCGGCGTTTCTTAATTTTGGACGTGAAGTACCATGCACGGGAAAGTACTATGGAGATGGTAATGTGGATGTATTTGATGTGGGCGATAGAAAAAGATGGGTTCAGAATTTGGGCAATTTATCTGAGATTTATAAAGATGTTCAAAATAAATTAAATTTAGCATATCAAAGGAATGCTAAA
>JARUHQ010000061.1:10000-32500 GCA_029955515.1 Chrysomela aeneicollis | reverse complement strand
CTATCTATCTATCTATCTATCTATCTATCTATCTATCTATCTATCTATCTATCTATCTATCTATCTATCTATCTATCTATCTATCTATCTATCTATCTATCTATCTATCTATCTATCTATCTATCTATCTATCTATCTATCTATCTATCTATCTATCTATCTATCTATCTATCTATCTATCTATCTATCTATCTATCTATCTATCTATCTATCTATCTATATCTATCTATCTATCTATCTATCTATCTATCTATCTATCTATCTATCTATCTATCTATCTATCTATCTATCTATCTATCTATCTATCTATCTATCTATCTATCTATCTATCCATCTATCTATCTATCTATCTATCTATCTATCTATCTATCTATCTATCTATCTATCTATCTATCTATCTATCTATCTATCTATCTATCTATCTATCTATATATCTATCTATCTATCTATCTATCTATCTATCTATCTATCTATCTATCTATCTATCTATCTATCTATCTATCTATCTATCTATCTATCTATCTATCTATCTATCTATCTATCTATCTATCTATCTATCTATCTATCTATCTATCTATCTATCTATCTATCTATCTATCTATCTATCTATCTATCTATCTATCTATCTATCTATATATCTATCTATCTATCTATCTATCTATCTATCTATCTATCTATCTATCTATCTATCTATATATCTATCTATCTATCTATCTATCTATCTATCTATCTATCTATCTATCTATCTATCTATCTATCTATCTATCTATCTATCTATCTATCTATCTATCTATCTATCTATCTATCTATCTATCTATCTATCTATCTATCTATCTATCTATCTATCTATCTATCTATCTATCTATCTATCTATCTATCTATCTATCTATCTATCTATCTATCTATCTATCTATCTATCTATCTATCTATCTATCTATCTATCTATCTATCTATCTATCTATCTATCTATCTATCTATCTATCTATCTATCTATCTATCTATCTATCTATCTATCTATCTATCTATCTATCTATCTATCTATCTATCTATCTATCTATCTATCTATCTATCTATCTATCTATCTATCTATCTATCTATCTATCTATCTATCTATCTATCTATCTATCTATCTATCTATCTATCTATCTATCTATCTATCTATCTATCTATCTATCTATCTATCTATCTATCTATCTATCTATCTATCTATCTATCTATCTATCTATCTATCTATCTATCTATCTATCTATCTATCTATCTATCTATCTATCTATCTATCTATCTATCTATCTATCTATCTATCTATCTATCTATCTTTTTTTTTTTTTTTTTTTTTTTTTTTCGAGAAGAGGAAATCTTGCATGAGATTCTGGTCTTTCCAGAATGTCGGATTCTTACCGACTGAAACCTCTTCTCCATCCGCATCTTCCACTGGGACCGCTCTCGCATTACTTCAGTGGAAGTGCATTTGCCTGACGTAGTCGACTATATTCTCTCTCTATCGTCTTTCTCTTTGTTCTCGATTATGTGCCTTATAATCTTGTATGCACTTTTCCACCCTTCCTCACCAGATATCAGAGACGCCATCATATTCTCTACTTCAAAAGGTGCACCTGTTTCAGTTTGAAATCCTTGGCGAATCACTTCCCATCTGTGACAAGCAAACAAAGTGTGTTCTACGTCATCTTGCTCTCCGCAGTATGGACAATTCTCCGATTCTGCTCGCATGCGATTGAAGAGGTACTTCCTGAAACACCCGTGTCCACATAATGCCTGTGTTGTGAAATAGTCGACTTCTCCATATGGCCTGTTTGTCCATTCCTGTATATTTGGTATCAGCCTGTGCGTCCATCTACCATATTTACCGTTAGTCCATTTTCTCTGCCATCGTGCCATAAGATTCATTCTGGCGATAGGTCCGACTACTCCTCTGTATTTTTCGTCTCGTTCTATTATCAGAAAGTCGATGGGCGGTACTTCTGCGATAACTCCAGCTGCTTCTGTTGAAATAGTTCGATATGCAGAGCATATCCTGATGCACATCTTGCGTTGGATGCTGCTCAGTTTCGCTACAAGTTTCTGGTTACTTGCAGCTGTATTCCAGGCTGGTGCACCATACAGCATTTGGGAATGGGCTACACTCATGAGCAACCTTTTTTTGGATGCTCTTGGTCCTCTTACATTCGGCATAAGTCCAGAAAGAGCTGCCACTGTTTTCTCCACTTTCTGAGATACTATCTATCTATCTATCTATCTATCTATCTATCTATCTATCTATCTATCTATCTATCTATCTATCTATCTATCTATCTATCTATCTATCTATCTATCTATCTATCTATCTATCTATCTATCTATCTATCTATCTATCTATCTATCTATCTATCTATCTATCTATCTATCTATCTATCTATCTATCTATCTATCTATCTATCTATCTATCTATCTATCTATCTATCTATCTATCTATCTATCTATCTATCTATCTATCTATCTATCTATCTATCTATCTATCTATCTATCTATCTATCTATCTATCTATCTATCTATCTATCTATCTATCTATCTATCTATCTATCTATCTATCTATCTATCTATCTATCTATCTATCTATCTATCTATCTATCTATCTATCTATCTATCTATCTATCTATCTATCTATCTATCTATCTATCTATCTATCTATCTATCTATCTATCTATCTATCTATCTATCTATCTATCTATCTATCTATCTATCTATCTATCTATCTATCTATCTATCTATCTATCTATCTATCTATCTATCTATCTATCTATCTATCTATCTATCTATCTATCTATCTATCTATCTATCTATCTATCTATCTATCTATCTATCTATCTATCTATCTATCTATCTATCTATCTATCTATCTATCTATCTATCTATCTATCTATCTATCTATCTATCTATCTATCTATCTATCTATCTATCTATCTATCTATCTATCTATCTATCTATCTATCTATCTATCTATCTATCTATCTATCTATCTATCTATCTATCTATCTATCTATCTATCTATCTATCTATCTATCTATCTATCTATCTATCTATCTATCTATCTATCTATCTATCTATCTATCTATCTATCTATCTATCTATCTATCTATCTATCTATCTATCTATCTATCTATCTATCTATCTATCTATCTATCTATCTATCTATCTATCTATCTATCTATCTATCTATCTATCTATCTATCTATCTATCTATCTATCTATCTATCTATCTATCTATCTATCTATCTATCTATCTATCTATCTATCTATCTATCTATCTATCTATCTATCTATCTATCTATCTATCTATCTATCTATCTATCTATCTATCTATCTATCTATCTATCTATCTATCTATCTATCTATCTATCTATCTATCTATCTATCTATCTATCTATCTATCTATCTATCTATCTATCTATCTATCTATCTATCTATCTATCTATCTATCTATCTATCTATCTATCTATCTATCTATCTATCTATCTATCTATCTATCTATCTATCTATCTATCTATCTATCTATCTATCTATCTATCTATCTATCTATCTATCTATCTATCTATCTATCTATCTATCTATCTATCTATCTATCTATCTATCTATCTATCTATCTATCTATCTATCTATCTATCTATCTATCTATCTATCTATCTATCTATCTATCTATCTATCTATCTATCTATCTATCTATCTATCTATCTATCTATCTATCTATCTATCTATCTATCTATCTATCTATCTATCTATCTATCTATCTATCTATCTATCTATCTATCTATCTATCTATCTATCTATCTATCTATCTATCTATCTATCTATCTATCTATCTATCTATCTATCTATCTATCTATCTATCTATCTATCTATCTATCTATCTATCTATCTATCTATCTATCTATCTATCTATCTATCTATCTATCTATCTATCTATCTATCTATCTATCTATCTATCTATCTATCTATCTATCTATCTATCTATCTATCTATCTATCTATCTATCTATCTATCTATCTATCTATCTATCTATCTATCTATCTATCTATCTATCTATCTATCTATCTATCTATCTATCTATCTATCTATCTATCTATCTATCTATCTATCTATCTATCTATCTATCTATCTATCTATCTATCTATCTATCTATCTATCTATCTATCTATCTATCTATCTATCTATCTATCTATCTATCTATCTATCTATCTATCTATCTATCTATCTATCTATCTATCTATCTATCTATCTATCTATCTATCTATCTATCTATCTATCTATCTATCTATCTATCTATCTATCTATCTATCTATCTATCTATCTATCTATCTATCTATCTATCTATCTATCTATCTATCTATCTATCTATCTATCTATCTATCTATCTATCTATCTATCTATCTATCTATCTATCTATCTATCTATCTATCTATCTATCTATCTATCTATCTATCTATCTATCTATCTATCTATCTATCTATCTATCTATCTATCTATCTATCTATCTATCTATCTATCTATCTATCTATCTATCTATCTATCTATCTATCTATCTATCTATCTATCTATCTATCTATCTATCTATCTATCTATCTATCTATCTATCTATCTATCTATCTATCTATCTATCTATCTATCTATCTATCTATCTATCTATCTATCTATCTATCTATCTATCTATCTATCTATCTATCTATCTATCTATCTATCTATCTATCTATCTATCTATCTATCTATCTATCTATCTATCTATCTATCTATCTATCTATCTATCTATCTATCTATCTTTTTTTTTTTTTTTTTTTTTTTTTTTTTTTTTTTTTTCGAGAAGAGGAAATCTTGCATGAGATTCTGGTCTTTCCAGAATGTCGGATTCTTACCGACTGAAACCTCTTCTCCATCCGCATCTTCCACTGGGACCGCTCTCGCATTACTTCAGTGGAAGTGCATTTGCCTGACGTAGTCGACTATATTCTCTCTCTATCGTCTTTCTCTTTGTTCTCGATTATGTGCCTTATAATCTTGTATGCACTTTTCCACCCTTCCTCACCAGATATCAGAGACGCCATCATATTCTCTACTTCAAAAGGTGCACCTGTTTCAGTTTGAAATCCTTGGCGAATCACTTCCCATCTGTGACAAGCAAACAAAGTGTGTTCTACGTCATCTTGCTCTCCGCAGTATGGACAATTCTCCGATTCTGCTCGCATGCGATTGAAGAGGTACTTCCTGAAACACCCGTGTCCACATAATGCCTGTGTTGTGAAATAGTCGACTTCTCCATATGGCCTGTTTGTCCATTCCTGTATATTTGGTATCAGCCTGTGCGTCCATCTACCATATTTACCGTTAGTCCATTTTCTCTGCCATCGTGCCATAAGATTCATTCTGGCGATAGGTCCGACTACTCCTCTGTATTTTTCGTCTCGTTCTATTATCAGAAAGTCGATGGGCGGTACTTCTGCGATAACTCCAGCTGCTTCTGTTGAAATAGTTCGATATGCAGAGCATATCCTGATGCACATCTTGCGTTGGATGCTGCTCAGTTTCGCTACAAGTTTCTGGTTACTTGCAGCTGTATTCCAGGCTGGTGCACCATACAGCATTTGGGAATGGGCTACACTCATGAGCAACCTTTTTTTGGATGCTCTTGGTCCTCTTACATTCGGCATAAGTCCAGAAAGAGCTGCCACTGTTTTCTCCACTTTCTGAGATACTATCTATCTATCTATCTATCTATCTATCTATCTATCTATCTATCTATCTATCTATCTATCTATCTATCTATCTATCTATCTATCTATCTATCTATCTATCTATCTATCTATCTATCTATCTATCTATCTATCTATCTATCTATCTATCTATCTATCTATCTATCTATCTATCTATCTATCTATCTATCTATCTATCTATCTATCTATCTATCTATCTATCTATCTATCTATCTATCTATCTATCTATCTATCTATCTATCTATCTATCTATCTATCTATCTATCTATCTATCTATCTATCTATCTATCTATCTATCTATCTATCTATCTATCTATCTATCTATCTATCTATCTATCTATCTATCTATCTATCTATCTATCTATCTATCTATCTATCTATCTATCTATCTATCTATCTATCTATCTATCTATCTATCTATCTATCTATCTATCTATCTATCTATCTATCTATCTATCTATCTATCTATCTATCTATCTATCTATCTATCTATCTATCTATCTATCTATCTATCTATCTATCTATCTATCTATCTATCTATCTATCTATCTATCTATCTATCTATCTATCTATCTATCTATCTATCTATCTATCTATCTATCTATCTATCTATCTATCTATCTATCTATCTATCTATCTATCTATCTATCTATCTATCTATCTATCTATCTATCTATCTATCTATCTATCTATCTATCTATCTATCTATCTATCTATCTATCTATCTATCTATCTATCTATCTATCTATCTATCTATCTATCTATCTATCTATCTATCTATCTATCTATCTATCTATCTATCTATCTATCTATCTATCTATCTATCTATCTATCTATCTATCTATCTATCTATCTATCTATCTATCTATCTATCTATCTATCTATCTATCTATCTATCTATCTATCTATCTATCTATCTATCTATCTATCTATCTATCTATCTATCTATCTATCTATCTATCTATCTATCTATCTATCTATCTATCTATCTATCTATCTATCTATCTATCTATCTATCTATCTATCTATCTATCTATCTATCTATCTATCTATCTATCTATCTATCTATCTATCTATCTATCTATCTATCTATCTATCTATCTATCTATCTATCTATCTATCTATCTATCTATCTATCTATCTATCTATCTATCTATCTATCTATCTATCTATCTATCTATCTATCTATCTATCTATCTATCTATCTATCTATCTATCTATCTATCTATCTATCTATCTATCTATCTATCTATCTATCTATCTATCTATCTATCTATCTATCTATCTATCTATCTATCTATCTATCTATCTATCTATCTATCTATCTATCTATCTATCTATCTATCTATCTATCTATCTATCTATCTATCTATCTATCTATCTATCTATCTATCTATCTATCTATCTATCTATCTATCTATCTATCTATCTATCTATCTATCTATCTATCTATCTATCTATCTATCTATCTATCTATCTATCTATCTATCTATCTATCTATCTATCTATCTATCTATCTATCTATCTATCTATCTATCTATCTATCTATCTATCTATCTATCTATCTATCTATCTATCTATCTATCTATCTATCTATCTATCTATCTATCTATCTATCTATCTATCTATCTATCTATCTATCTATCTATCTATCTATCTATCTATCTATCTATCTATCTATCTATCTATCTATCTATCTATCTATCTATCTATCTATCTATCTATCTATCTATCTATCTATCTATCTATCTATCTATCTATCTATCTATCTATCTATCTATCTATCTATCTATCTATCTATCTATCTATCTATCTATCTATCTATCTATCTATCTATCTATCTATCTATCTATCTATCTATCTATCTATCTATCTATCTATCTATCTATCTATCTATCTATCTATCTATCTATCTATCTATCTATCTATCTATCTATCTATCTATCTATCTATCTATCTATCTATCTATCTATCTATCTATCTATCTATCTATCTATCTATCTATCTATCTATCTATCTATCTATCTATCTATCTATCTATCTATCTATCTATCTATCTATCTATCTATCTATCTATCTATCTATCTATCTATCTATCTATCTATCTATCTATCTATCTATCTATCTATCTATCTATCTATCTATCTATCTATCTATCTATCTATCTATCTATCTATCTATCTATCTATCTATCTATCTATCTATCTATCTATCTATCTATCTATCTATCTATCTATCTATCTATCTATCTATCTATCTATCTATCTATCTATCTATCTATCTATCTATCTATCTATCTATCTATCTATCTATCTATCTATCTATCTATCTATCTATCTATCTATCTATCTATCTATCTATCTATCTATCTATCTATCTATCTATCTATCTATCTATCTATCTATCTATCTATCTATCTATCTATCTATCTATCTATCTATCTATCTATCTATCTATCTATCTATCTATCTATCTATCTATCTATCTATCTATCTATCTATCTATCTATCTATCTATCTATCTATCTATCTATCTATCTATCTATCTATCTATCTATCTATCTATCTATCTATCTATCTATCTATCTATCTATCTATCTATCTATCTATCTATCTATCTATCTATCTATCTATCTATCTATCTATCTATCTATCTATCTATCTATCTATCTATCTATCTATCTATCTATCTATCTATCTATCTATCTATCTATCTATCTATCTATCTATCTATCTATCTATCTATCTATCTATCTATCTATCTATCTATCTATCTATCTATCTATCTATCTATCTATCTATCTATCTATCTATCTATCTATCTATCTATCTATCTATCTATCTATCTATCTATCTATCTATCTATCTATCTATCTATCTATCTATCTATCTATCTATCTATCTATCTATCTATCTATCTATCTATCTATCTATCTATCTATCTATCTATCTATCTATCTATCTATCTATCTATCTATCTATCTATCTATCTATCTATCTATCTATCTATCTATCTATCTATCTATCTATCTATCTATCTATCTATCTATCTATCTATCTATCTATCTATCTATCTATCTATCTATCTATCTATCTATCTATCTATCTATCTATCTATCTATCTATCTATCTATCTATCTATCTATCTATCTATCTATCTATCTATCTATCTATCTATCTATCTATCTATCTATCTTTTTTTTTTTTTTTTTTTTTTTTTTTTTTTTTTTTTCGAGAAGAGGAAATCTTGCATGAGATTCTGGTCTTTCCAGAATGTCGGATTCTTACCGACTGAAACCTCTTCTCCATCCGCATCTTCCACTGGGACCGCTCTCGCATTACTTCAGTGGAAGTGCATTTGCCTGACGTAGTCGACTATATTCTCTCTCTATCGTCTTTCTCTTTGTTCTCGATTATGTGCCTTATAATCTTGTATGCACTTTTCCACCCTTCCTCACCAGATATCAGAGACGCCATCATATTCTCTACTTCAAAAGGTGCACCTGTTTCAGTTTGAAATCCTTGGCGAATCACTTCCCATCTGTGACAAGCAAACAAAGTGTGTTCTACGTCATCTTGCTCTCCGCAGTATGGACAATTCTCCGATTCTGCTCGCATGCGATTGAAGAGGTACTTCCTGAAACACCCGTGTCCACATAATGCCTGTGTTGTGAAATAGTCGACTTCTCCATATGGCCTGTTTGTCCATTCCTGTATATTTGGTATCAGCCTGTGCGTCCATCTACCATATTTACCGTTAGTCCATTTTCTCTGCCATCGTGCCATAAGATTCATTCTGGCGATAGGTCCGACTACTCCTCTGTATTTTTCGTCTCGTTCTATTATCAGAAAGTCGATGGGCGGTACTTCTGCGATAACTCCAGCTGCTTCTGTTGAAATAGTTCGATATGCAGAGCATATCCTGATGCACATCTTGCGTTGGATGCTGCTCAGTTTCGCTACAAGTTTCTGGTTACTTGCAGCTGTATTCCAGGCTGGTGCACCATACAGCATTTGGGAATGGGCTACACTCATGAGCAACCTTTTTTTGGATGCTCTTGGTCCTCTTACATTCGGCATAAGTCCAGAAAGAGCTGCCACTGTTTTCTCCACTTTCTGAGATACTATCTATCTATCTATCTATCTATCTATCTATCTATCTATCTATCTATCTATCTATCTATCTATCTATCTATCTATCTATCTATCTATCTATCTATCTATCTATCTATCTATCTATCTATCTATCTATCTATCTATCTATCTATCTATCTATCTATCTATCTATCTATCTATCTATCTATCTATCTATCTATCTATCTATCTATCTATCTATCTATCTATCTATCTATCTATCTATCTATCTATCTATCTATCTATCTATCTATCTATCTATCTATCTATCTATCTATCTATCTATCTATCTATCTATCTATCTATCTATCTATCTATCTATCTATCTATCTATCTATCTATCTATCTATCTATCTATCTATCTATCTATCTATCTATCTATCTATCTATCTATCTATCTATCTATCTATCTATCTATCTATCTATCTATCTATCTATCTATCTATCTATCTATCTATCTATCTATCTATCTATCTATCTATCTATCTATCTATCTATCTATCTATCTATCTATCTATCTATCTATCTATCTATCTATCTATCTATCTATCTATCTATCTATCTATCTATCTATCTATCTATCTATCTATCTATCTATCTATCTATCTATCTATCTATCTATCTATCTATCTATCTATCTATCTATCTATCTATCTATCTATCTATCTATCTATCTATCTATCTATCTATCTATCTATCTATCTATCTATCTATCTATCTATCTATCTATCTATCTATCTATCTATCTATCTATCTATCTATCTATCTATCTATCTATCTATCTATCTATCTATCTATCTATCTATCTATCTATCTATCTATCTATCTATCTATCTATCTATCTATCTATCTATCTATCTATCTATCTATCTATCTATCTATCTATCTATCTATCTATCTATCTATCTATCTATCTATCTATCTATCTATCTATCTATCTATCTATCTATCTATCTATCTATCTATCTATCTATCTATCTATCTATCTATCTATCTATCTATCTATCTATCTATCTATCTATCTATCTATCTATCTATCTATCTATCTATCTATCTATCTATCTATCTATCTATCTATCTATCTATCTATCTATCTATCTATCTATCTATCTATCTATCTATCTATCTATCTATCTATCTATCTATCTATCTATCTATCTATCTATCTATCTATCTATCTATCTATCTATCTATCTATCTATCTATCTATCTATCTATCTATCTATCTATCTATCTATCTATCTATCTATCTATCTATCTATCTATCTATCTATCTATCTATCTATCTATCTATCTATCTATCTATCTATCTATCTATCTATCTATCTATCTATCTATCTATCTATCTATCTATCTATCTATCTATCTATCTATCTATCTATCTATCTATCTATCTATCTATCTATCTATCTATCTATCTATCTATCTATCTATCTATCTATCTATCTATCTATCTATCTATCTATCTATCTATCTATCTATCTATCTATCTATCTATCTATCTATCTATCTATCTATCTATCTATCTATCTATCTATCTATCTATCTATCTATCTATCTATCTATCTATCTATCTATCTATCTATCTATCTATCTATCTATCTATCTATCTATCTATCTATCTATCTATCTATCTATCTATCTATCTATCTATCTATCTATCTATCTATCTATCTATCTATCTATCTATCTATCTATCTATCTATCTATCTATCTATCTATCTATCTATCTATCTATCTATCTATCTATCTATCTATCTATCTATCTATCTATCTATCTATCTATCTATCTATCTATCTATCTATCTATCTATCTATCTATCTATCTATCTATCTATCTATCTATCTATCTATCTATCTATCTATCTATCTATCTATCTATCTATCTATCTATCTATCTATCTATCTATCTATCTATCTATCTATCTATCTATCTATCTATCTATCTATCTATCTATCTATCTATCTATCTATCTATCTATCTATCTATCTATCTATCTATCTATCTATCTATCTATCTATCTATCTATCTATCTATCTATCTATCTATCTATCTATCTATCTATCTATCTATCTATCTATCTATCTATCTATCTATCTATCTATCTATCTATCTATCTATCTATCTATCTATCTATCTATCTATCTATCTATCTATCTATCTATCTATCTATCTATCTATCTATCTATCTATCTATCTATCTATCTATCTATCTATCTATCTATCTATCTATCTATCTATCTATCTATCTATCTATCTATCTATCTATCTATCTATCTATCTATCTATCTATCTATCTATCTATCTATCTATCTATCTATCTATCTATCTATCTATCTATCTATCTATCTATCTATCTATCTATCTATCTATCTATCTATCTATCTATCTATCTATCTATCTATCTATCTATCTATCTATCTATCTATCTATCTATCTATCTATCTATCTATCTATCTATCTATCTATCTATCTATCTATCTATCTATCTATCTATCTATCTATCTATCTATCTATCTATCTATCTATCTATCTATCTATCTATCTATCTATCTATCTATCTATCTATCTATCTATCTATCTATCTATCTATCTATCTATCTATCTATCTATCTATCTATCTATCTATCTATCTATCTATCTATCTATCTATCTATCTATCTATCTATCTATCTATCTATCTATCTATCTATCTATCTATCTATCTATCTATCTATCTATCTATCTATCTATCTATCTATCTATCTATCTATCTATCTATCTATCTATCTATCTATCTATCTATCTATCTATCTATCTATCTATCTATCTATCTATCTATCTATCTATCTATCTATCTATCTATCTATCTATCTATCTATCTATCTATCTATCTATCTATCTATCTATCTATCTATCTATCTATCTATCTATCTATCTATCTATCTATCTATCTATCTATCTATCTATCTATCTATCTATCTATCTATCTATCTATCTATCTATCTATCTATCTATCTATCTATCTATCTATCTATCTATCTATCTATCTATCTATCTATCTATCTATCTATCTATCTATCTATCTATCTATCTATCTATCTATCTATCTATCTATCTATCTATCTATCTATCTATCTATCTATCTATCTATCTATCTATCTATCTATCTATCTATCTATCTATCTATCTATCTATCTATCTATCTATCTATCTATCTATCTATCTATCTATCTATCTATCTATCTATCTATCTATCTATCTATCTATCTATCTATCTATCTATCTATCTATCTATCTATCTATCTATCTATCTATCTATCTATCTATCTATCTATCTATCTATCTATCTATCTATCTATCTATCTATCTATCTATCTATCTATCTATCTATCTATCTATCTATCTATCTATCTATCTATCTATCTATCTATCTATCTATCTATCTATCTATCTATCTATCTATCTATCTATCTATCTATCTATCTATCTATCTATCTATCTATCTATCTATCTATCTATCTATCTATCTATCTATCTATCTATCTATCTATCTATCTATCTATCTATCTATCTATCTATCTATCTATCTATCTATCTATCTATCTATCTATCTATCTATCTATCTATCTATCTATCTATCTATCTATCTATCTATCTATCTATCTATCTATCTATCTATCTATCTATCTATCTATCTATCTATCTATCTATCTATCTATCTATCTATCTATCTATCTATCTATCTATCTATCTATCTATCTATCTATCTATCTATCTATCTATCTATCTATCTATCTATCTATCTATCTATCTATCTATCTATCTATCTATCTATCTATCTATCTATCTATCTATCTATCTATCTATCTATCTATCTATCTATCTATCTATCTATCTATCTATCTATCTATCTATCTATCTATCTATCTATCTATCTATCTATCTATCTATCTATCTATCTATCTATCTATCTATCTATCTATCTATCTATCTATCTATCTATCTATCTATCTATCTATCTATCTATCTATCTATCTATCTATCTATCTATCTATCTATCTATCTATCTATCTATCTATCTATCTATCTATCTATCTATCTATCTATCTATCTATCTATCTATCTATCTATCTATCTATCTATCTATCTATCTATCTATCTATCTATCTATCTATCTATCTATCTATCTATCTATCTATCTATCTATCTATCTATCTATCTATCTATCTATCTATCTATCTATCTATCTATCTATCTATCTATCTATCTATCTATCTATCTATCTATCTATCTATCTATCTATCTATCTATCTATCTATCTATCTATCTATCTATCTATCTATCTATCTATCTATCTATCTATCTATCTATCTATCTATCTATCTATCTATCTATCTATCTATCTATCTATCTATCTATCTATCTATCTATCTATCTATCTATCTATCTATCTATCTATCTATCTATCTATCTATCTATCTATCTATCTATCTATCTATCTATCTATCTATCTATCTATCTATCTATCTATCTATCTATCTATCTATCTATCTATCTATCTATCTATCTATCTATCTATCTATCTATCTATCTATCTATCTATCTATCTATCTATCTATCTATCTATCTATCTATCTATCTATCTATCTATCTATCTATCTATCTATCTATCTATCTATCTATCTATCTATCTATCTATCTATCTATCTATCTATCTATCTATCTATCTATCTATCTATCTATCTATCTATCTATCTATCTATCTATCTATCTATCTATCTATCTATCTATCTATCTATCTATCTATCTATCTATCTATCTATCTATCTATCTATCTATCTATCTATCTATCTATCTATCTATCTATCTATCTATCTATCTATCTATCTATCTATCTATCTATCTATCTATCTATCTATCTATCTATCTATCTATCTATCTATCTATCTATCTATCTATCTATCTATCTATCTATCTATCTATCTATCTATCTATCTATCTATCTATCTATCTATCTATCTATCTATCTATCTATCTATCTATCTATCTATCTATCTATCTATCTATCTATCTATCTATCTATCTATCTATCTATCTATCTATCTATCTATCTATCTATCTATCTATCTATCTATCTATCTATCTATCTATCTATCTATCTATCTATCTATCTATCTATCTATCTATCTATCTATCTATCTATCTATCTATCTATCTATCTATCTATCTATCTATCTATCTATCTATCTATCTATCTATCTATCTATCTATCTATCTATCTATCTATCTATCTATCTATCTATCTATCTATCTATCTATCTATCTATCTATCTATCTATCTATCTATCTATCTATCTATCTATCTATCTATCTATCTATCTATCTATCTATCTATCTATCTATCTATCTATCTATCTATCTATCTATCTATCTATCTATCTATCTATCTATCTATCTATCTATCTATCTATCTATCTATCTATCTATCTATCTATCTATCTATCTATCTATCTATCTATCTATCTATCTATCTATCTATCTATCTATCTATCTATCTATCTATCTATCTATCTATCTATCTATCTATCTATCTATCTATCTATCTATCTATCTATCTATCTATCTATCTATCTATCTATCTATCTATCTATCTATCTATCTATCTATCTATCTATCTATCTATCTATCTATCTATCTATCTATCTATCTATCTATCTATCTATCTATCTATCTATCTATCTATCTATCTATCTATCTATCTATCTATCTATCTATCTATCTATCTATCTATCTATCTATCTATCTATCTATCTATCTATCTATCTATCTATCTATCTATCTATCTATCTATCTATCTATCTATCTATCTATCTATCTATCTATCTATCTATCTATCTATCTATCTATCTATCTATCTATCTATCTATCTATCTATCTATCTATCTATCTATCTATCTATCTATCTATCTATCTATCTATCTATCTATCTATCTATCTATCTATCTATCTATCTATCTATCTATCTATCTATCTATCTATCTATCTATCTATCTATCTATCTATCTATCTATCTATCTATCTATCTATCTATCTATCTATCTATCTATCTATCTATCTATCTATCTATCTATCTATCTATCTATCTATCTATCTATCTATCTATCTATCTATCTATCTATCTATCTATCTATCTATCTATCTATCTATCTATCTATCTATCTATCTATCTATCTATCTATCTATCTATCTATCTATCTATCTATCTATCTATCTATCTATCTATCTATCTATCTATCTATCTATCTATCTATCTATCTATCTATCTATCTATCTATCTATCTATCTATCTATCTATCTATCTATCTATCTATCTATCTATCTATCTATCTATCTATCTATCTATCTATCTATCTATCTATCTATCTATCTATCTATCTATCTATCTATCTATCTATCTATCTATCTATCTATCTATCTATCTATCTATCTATCTATCTATCTATCTATCTATCTATCTATCTATCTATCTATCTATCTATCTATCTATCTATCTATCTATCTATCTATCTATCTATCTATCTATCTATCTATCTATCTATCTATCTATCTATCTATCTATCTATCTATCTATCTATCTATCTATCTATCTATCTATCTATCTATCTATCTATCTATCTATCTATCTATCTATCTATCTATCTATCTATCTATCTATCTATCTATCTATCTATCTATCTATCTATCTATCTATCTATCTATCTATCTATCTATCTATCTATCTATCTATCTATCTATCTATCTATCTATCTATCTATCTATCTATCTATCTATCTATCTATCTATCTATCTATCTATCTATCTATCTATCTATCTATCTATCTATCTATCTATCTATCTATCTATCTATCTATCTATCTATCTATCTATCTATCTATCTATCTATCTATCTATCTATCTATCTATCTATCTATCTATCTATCTATCTATCTATCTATCTATCTATCTATCTATCTATCTATCTATCTATCTATCTATCTATCTATCTATCTATCTATCTATCTATCTATCTATCTATCTATCTATCTATCTATCTATCTATCTATCTATCTATCTATCTATCTATCTATCTATCTATCTATCTATCTATCTATCTATCTATCTATCTATCTATCTATCTATCTATCTATCTATCTATCTATCTATCTATCTATCTATCTATCTATCTATCTATCTATCTATCTATCTATCTATCTATCTATCTATCTATCTATCTATCTATCTATCTATCTATCTATCTATCTATCTATCTATCTATCTATCTATCTATCTATCTATCTATCTATCTATCTATCTATCTATCTATCTATCTATCTATCTATCTATCTATCTATCTATCTATCTATCTATCTATCTATCTATCTATCTATCTATCTATCTATCTATCTATCTATCTATCTATCTATCTATCTATCTATCTATCTATCTATCTATCTATCTATCTATCTATCTATCTATCTATCTATCTATCTATCTATCTATCTATCTATCTATCTATCTATCTATCTATCTATCTATCTATCTATCTATCTATCTATCTATCTATCTATCTATCTATCTATCTATCTATCTATCTATCTATCTATCTATCTATCTATCTATCTATCTATCTATCTATCTATCTATCTATCTATCTATCTATCTATCTATCTATCTATCTATCTATCTATCTATCTATCTATCTATCTATCTATCTATCTATCTATCTATCTATCTATCTATCTATCTATCTATCTATCTATCTATCTATCTATCTATCTATCTATCTATCTATCTATCTATCTATCTATCTATCTATCTATCTATCTATCTATCTATCTATCTATCTATCTATCTATCTATCTATCTATCTATCTATCTATCTATCTATCTATCTATCTATCTATCTATCTATCTATCTATCTATCTATCTATCTATCTATCTATCTATCTATCTATCTATCTATCTATCTATCTATCTATCTATCTATCTATCTATCTATCTATCTATCTATCTATCTATCTATCTATCTATCTATCTATCTATCTATCTATCTATCTATCTATCTATCTATCTATCTATCTATCTATCTATCTATCTATCTATCTATCTATCTATCTATCTATCTATCTATCTATCTATCTATCTATCTATCTATCTATCTATCTATCTATCTATCTATCTATCTATCTATCTATCTATCTATCTATCTATCTATCTATCTATCTATCTATCTATCATCTATCTATCTATCTATCCTATCCTATCTATCTATCTATCTATCTATCTATCTATCTATCTATCTATCTATCTATCTATCTATCTATCTATCTATCTATCTATCTATCTATCTATCTATCTATCTATCTATCTATCTATCTATCTATCTATCTATCTATCTATCTATCTATCTATCTATCTATCTATCTATCTATCTATCTATCTATCTATCTATCTATCTATCTATCTATCTATCTATCTATCTATCTATCTATCTATCTATCTATCTATCTATCTATCTATCTATCTATCTATCTATCTATCTATCTATCTATCTATCTATCTATCTATCTATCTATCTATCTATCTATCTATCTATCTATCTATCTATCTATCTATCTATCTATCTATCTATCTATCTATCTATCTATCTATCTATCTATCTATCTATCTATCTATCTATCTATCTATCTATCTATCTATCTATCTATCTATCTATCTATCTATCTATCTATCTATCTATCTATCTATCTATCTATCTATCTATCTATCTATCTATCTATCTATCTATCTATCTATCTATCTTTTTTTTTTTTTTTTTTTTTTTTTTTTTTTTTTTTTTTTTTTTTTTTTTTTTTTTTTTTTTTTCGAGAAGAGGAAATCTTGCATGAGATTCTGGTCTTTCCAGAATGTCGGATTCTTACCGACTAAAACCTCTTCTCCATCCGCATCTTCCACTGGGACCGCTCTCGCATTACTTCAGTGGAAGTGCATTTGCCTGACGTAGTCGACTATATTCTCTCTCTATCGTCTTTCTCTTTGTTCTCGATTATGTGCCTTATAATCTTGTATGCACTTTTCCACCCTTCCTCACCAGATATCAGAGACGCCATCATATTCTCTACTTCAAAAGGTGCACCTGTTTCAGTTTGAAATCCTTGGCGAATCACTTCCCATCTGTGACAAGCAAACAAAGTGTGTTCTACGTCATCTTGCTCTCCGCAGTATGGACAATTCTCCGATTCTGCTCGCATGCGATTGAAGAGGTACTTCCTGAAACACCCGTGTCCACATAATGCCTGTGTTGTGAAATAGTCGACTTCTCCATATGGCCTGTTTGTCCATTCCTGTATATTTGGTATCAGCCTGTGCGTCCATCTACCATATTTACCGTTAGTCCATTTTCTCTGCCATCGTGCCATAAGATTCATTCTGGCGATAGGTCCGACTACTCCTCTGTATTTTTCGTCTCGTTCTATTATCAGAAAGTCGATGGGCGGTACTTCTGCGATAACTCCAGCTGCTTCTGTTGAAATAGTTCGATATGCAGAGCATATCCTGATGCACATCTTGCGTTGGATGCTGCTCAGTTTCGCTACAAGTTTCTGGTTACTTGCAGCTGTATTCCAGGCTGGTGCACCATACAGCATTTGGGAATGGGCTACACTCATGAGCAACCTTTTTTTGGATGCTCTTGGTCCTCTTACATTCGGCATAAGTCCAGAAAGAGCTGCCACTGTTTTCTCCACTTTCTGAGATACTATCTATCTATCTATCTATCTATCTATCTATCTATCTATCTATCTATCTATCTATCTATCTATCTATCTATCTATCTATCTATCTATCTATCTATCTATCTATCTATCTATCTATCTATCTATCTATCTATCTATCTATCTATCTATCTATCTATCTATCTATCTATCTATCTATCTATCTATCTATCTATCTATCTATCTATCTATCTATCTATCTATCTATCTATCTATCTATCTATCTATCTATCTATCTATCTATCTATCTATCTATCTATCTATCTATCTATCTATCTATCTATCTATCTATCTATCTATCTATCTATCTATCTATCTATCTATCTATCTATCTATCTATCTATCTATCTATCTATCTATCTATCTATCTATCTATCTATCTATCTATCTATCTATCTATCTATCTATCTATCTATCTATCTATCTATCTATCTATCTATCTATCTATCTATCTATCTATCTATCTATCTATCTATCTATCTATCTATCTATCTATCTATCTATCTATCTATCTATCTATCTATCTATCTATCTATCTATCTATCTATCTATCTATCTATCTATCTATCTATCTATCTATCTATCTATCTATCTATCTATCTATCTATCTATCTATCTATCTATCTATCTATCTATCTATCTATCTATCTATCTATCTATCTATCTATCTATCTATCTATCTATCTATCTATCTATCTATCTATCTATCTATCTATCTATCTATCTATCTATCTATCTATCTATCTATCTATCTATCTATCTATCTATCTATCTATCTATCTATCTATCTATCTATCTATCTATCTATCTATCTATCTATCTATCTATCTATCTATCTATCTATCTATCTATCTATCTATCTATCTATCTATCTATCTATCTATCTATCTATCTATCTATCTATCTATCTATCTATCTATCTATCTATCTATCTATCTATCTATCTATCTATCTATCTATCTATCTATCTATCTATCTATCTATCTATCTATCTATCTATCTATCTATCTATCTATCTATCTATCTATCTATCTATCTATCTATCTATCTATCTATCTATCTATCTATCTATCTATCTATCTATCTATCTATCTATCTATCTATCTATCTATCTATCTATCTATCTATCTATCTATCTATCTATCTATCTATCTATCTATCTATCTATCTATCTATCTATCTATCTATCTATCTATCTATCTATCTATCTATCTATCTATCTATCTATCTATCTATCTATCTATCTATCTATCTATCTATCTATCTATCTATCTATCTATCTATCTATCTATCTATCTATCTATCTATCTATCTATCTATCTATCTATCTATCTATCTATCTATCTATCTATCTATCTATCTATCTATCTATCTATCTATCTATCTATCTATCTATCTATCTATCTATCTATCTATCTATCTATCTATCTATCTATCTATCTATCTATCTATCTATCTATCTATCTATCTATCTATCTATCTATCTATCTATCTATCTATCTATCTATCTATCTATCTATCTATCTATCTATCTATCTATCTATCTATCTATCTATCTATCTATCTATCTATCTATCTATCTATCTATCTATCTATCTATCTATCTATCTATCTATCTATCTATCTATCTATCTATCTATCTATCTATCTATCTATCTATCTATCTATCTATCTATCTATCTATCTATCTATCTATCTATCTATCTATCTATCTATCTATCTATCTATCTATCTATCTATCTATCTATCTATCTATCTATCTATCTATCTATCTATCTATCTATCTATCTATCTATCTATCTATCTATCTATCTATCTATCTATCTATCTATCTATCTATCTATCTATCTATCTATCTATCTATCTATCTATCTATCTATCTATCTATCTATCTATCTATCTATCTATCTATCTATCTATCTATCTATCTATCTATCTATCTATCTATCTATCTATCTATCTATCTATCTATCTATCTATCTATCTATCTATCTATCTATCTATCTATCTATCTATCTATCTATCTATCTATCTATCTATCTATCTATCTATCTATCTATCTATCTATCTATCTATCTATCTATCTATCTATCTATCTATCTATCTATCTATCTATCTATCTATCTATCTATCTATCTATCTATCTATCTATCTATCTATCTATCTATCTATCTATCTATCTATCTATCTATCTATCTATCTATCTATCTATCTATCTATCTATCTATCTATCCATCTATCTATCCATCTATCTATCTATCTATCTATCTATCTATCTATCTATCTATCTATCTATCTATCTATCTATCTATCTATCTATCTATCTATCTATCTATCTATCTATCTATCTATCTATCTATCTATCTATCTATCTATCTATCTATCTATCTATCTATCTATCTATCTATCTATCTATCTATCTATCTATCTATCTATCTATCTATCTATCTATCTATCTATCTATCTATCTATCTATCTATCTATCTATCTATCTATCTATCTATCTATCTATCTATCTATCTATCTATCTATCTATCTATCTATCTATCTATCTATCTATCTATCTATCTATCTATCTATCTATCTATCTATCTATCTATCTATCTATCTATCTATCTATCTATCTATCTATCTATCTATCTATCTATCTATCTATCTATCTATCTATCTATCTATCTATCTATCTATCTATCTATCTATCTATCTATCTATCTATCTATCTATCTATCTATCTATCTATCTATCTATCTATCTATCTATCTATCTATCTATCTATCTATCTATCTATCTATCTATCTATCTATCTATCTATCTA
>JARUHQ010000061.1:0-5000 GCA_029955515.1 Chrysomela aeneicollis | reverse complement strand
ATCTATCTATCTATCTATCTATCTATCTATCTATCTATCTATCTATCTATCTATCTATCTATCTATCTATCTATCTATCTATCTATCTATCTATCTATCTATCTATCTATCTATCTATCTATCTATCTATCTATCTATCTATCTATCTATCTATCTATCTATCTATCTATCTATCTATCTATCTATCTATCTATCTATCTATCTATCTATCTATCTATCTATCTATCTATCTATCTATCTATCTATCTATCTATCTATCTATCTATCTATCTATCTATCTATCTATCTATCTATCTATCTATCTATCTATCTATCTATCTATCTATCTATCTATCTATCTATCTATCTATCTATCTATCTATCTATCTATCTATCTATCTATCTATCTATCTATCTATCTATCTATCTATCTATCTATCTATCTATCTATCTATCTATCTATCTATCTATCTATCTATCTATCTATCTATCTATCTATCTATCTATCTATCTATCTATCTATCTATCTATCTATCTATCTATCTATCTATCTATCTATCTATCTATCTATCTATCTATCTATCTATCTATCTATCTATCTATCTATCTATCTATCTATCTATCTATCTATCTATCTATCTATCTATCTATCTATCTATCTATCTATCTATCTATCTATCTATCTATCTATCTATCTATCTATCTATCTATCTATCTATCTATCTATCTATCTATCTATCTATCTATCTATCTATCTATCTATCTATCTATCTATCTATCTATCTATCTATCTATCTATCTATCTATCTATCTATCTATCTATCTATCTATCTATCTATCTATCTATCTATCTATCTATCTATCTATCTATCTATCTATCTATCTATCTATCTATCTATCTATCTATCTATCTATCTATCTATCTATCTATCTATCTATCTATCTATCTATCTATCTATCTATCTATCTATCTATCTATCTATCTATCTATCTATCTATCTATCTATCTATCTATCTATCTATCTATCTATCTATCTATCTATCTATCTATCTATCTATCTATCTATCTATCTATCTATCTATCTATCTATCTATCTATCTATCTATCTATCTATCTATCTATCTATCTATCTATCTATCTATCTATCTATCTATCTATCTATCTATCTATCTATCTATCTATCTATCTATCTATCTATCTATCTATCTATCTATCTATCTATCTATCTATCTATCTATCTATCTATCTATCTATCTATCTATCTATCTATCTATCTATCTATCTATCTATCTATCTATCTATCTATCTATCTATCTATCTATCTATCTATCTATCTATCTATCTATCTATCTATCTATCTATCTATCTATCTATCTATCTATCTATCTATCTATCTATCTATCTATCTATCTATCTATCTATCTATCTATCTATCTATCTATCTATCTATCTATCTATCTATCTATCTATCTATCTATCTATCTATCTATCTATCTATCTATCTATCTATCTATCTATCTATCTATCTATCTATCTATCTATCTATCTATCTATCTATCTATCTATCTATCTATCTATCTATCTATCTATCTATCTATCTATCTATCTATCTATCTATCTATCTATCTATCTATCTATCTATCTATCTATCTATCTATCTATCTATCTATCTATCTATCTATCTATCTATCTATCTATCTATCTATCTATCTATCTATCTATCTATCTATCTATCTATCTATCTATCTATCTATCTATCTATCTATCTATCTATCTATCTATCTATCTATCTATCTATCTATCTATCTATCTATCTATCTATCTATCTATCTATCTATCTATCTATCTATCTATCTATCTATCTATCTATCTATCTATCTATCTATCTATCTATCTATCTATCTATCTATCTATCTATCTATCTATCTATCTATCTATCTATCTATCTATCTATCTATCTATCTATCTATCTATCTATCTATCTATCTATCTATCTATCTATCTATCTATCTATCTATCTATCTATCTATCTATCTATCTATCTATCTATCTATCTATCTATCTATCTATCTATCTATCTATCTATCTATCTATCTATCTATCTATCTATCTATCTATCTATCTATCTATCTATCTATCTATCTATCTATCTATCTATCTATCTATCTATCTATCTATCTATCTATCTATCTATCTATCTATCTATCTATCTATCTATCTATCTATCTATCTATCTATCTATCTATCTATCTATCTATCTATCTATCTATCTATCTATCTATCTATCTATCTATCTATCTATCTATCTATCTATCTATCTATCTATCTATCTATCTATCTATCTATCTATCTATCTATCTATCTATCTATCTATCTATCTATCTATCTATCTATCTATCTATCTATCTATCTATCTATCTATCTATCTATCTATCTATCTATCTATCTATCTATCTATCTATCTATCTATCTATCTATCTATCTATCTATCTATCTATCTATCTATCTATCTATCTATCTATCTATCTATCTATCTATCTATCTATCTATCTATCTATCTATCTATCTATCTATCTATCTATCTATCTATCTATCTATCTATCTATCTATCTATCTATCTATCTATCTATCTATCTATCTATCTATCTATCTATCTATCTATCTATCTATCTATCTATCTATCTATCTATCTATCTATCTATCTATCTATCTATCTATCTATCTATCTATCTATCTATCTATCTATCTATCTATCTATCTATCTATCTATCTATCTATCTATCTATCTATCTATCTATCTATCTATCTATCTATCTATCTATCTATCTATCTATCTATCTATCTATCTATCTATCTATCTATCTATCTATCTATCTATCTATCTATCTATCTATCTATCTATCTATCTATCTATCTATCTATCTATCTATCTATCTATCTATCTATCTATCTATCTATCTATCTATCTATCTATCTATCTATCTATCTATCTATCTATCTATCTATCTATCTATCTATCTATCTATCTATCTATCTATCTATCTATCTATCTATCTATCTATCTATCTATCTATCTATCTATCTATCTATCTATCTATCTATCTATCTATCTATCTATCTATCTATCTATCTATCTATCTATCTATCTATCTATCTATCTATCTATCTATCTATCTATCTATCTATCTATCTATCTATCTATCTATCTATCTATCTATCTATCTATCTATCTATCTATCTATCTATCTATCTATCTATCTATCTATCTATCTATCTATCTATCTATCTATCTATCTATCTATCTATCTATCTATCTATCTATCTATCTATCTATCTATCTATCTATCTATCTATCTATCTATCTATCTATCTATCTATCTATCTATCTATCTATCTATCTATCTATCTATCTATCTATCTATCTATCTATCTATCTATCTATCTATCTATCTATCTATCTATCTATCTATCTATCTATCTATCTATCTATCTATCTATCTATCTATCTATCTATCTATCTATCTATCTATCTATCTATCTATCTATCTATCTATCTATCTATCTATCTATCTATCTATCTATCTATCTATCTATCTATCTATCTATCTATCTATCTATCTATCTATCTATCTATCTATCTATCTATCTATCTATCTATCTATCTATCTATCTATCTATCTATCTATCTATCTATCTATCTATCTATCTATCTATCTATCTATCTATCTATCTATCTATCTATCTATCTATCTATCTATCTATCTATCTATCTATCTATCTATCTATCTATCTATCTATCTATCTATCTATCTATCTATCTATCTATCTATCTATCTATCTATCTATCTATCTATCTATCTATCTATCTATCTATCTATCTATCTATCTATCTATCTATCTATCTATCTATCTATCTATCTATCTATCTATCTATCTATCTATCTATCTATCTATCTATCTATCTATCTATCTATCTATCTATCTATCTATCTATCTATCTATCTATCTATCTATCTATCTATCTATCTATCTATCTATCTATCTATCTATCTATCTATCTATCTATCTATCTATCTATCTATCTATCTATCTATCTATCTATCTATCTATCTATCTATCTATCTATCTATCTATCTATCTATCTATCTATCTATCTATCTATCTATCTATCTATCTATCTATCTATCTATCTATCTATCTATCTATCTATCTATCTATCTATCTATCTATCTATCTATCTACTCTATCTATCTATCTATCTATCTATCTATCTATCTATCTATCTATCTATCTATCTATCTATCTATCTATCTATCTATCTATCTATCTATCTATCTATCTATCTATCTATCTATCTATCTATCTATCTATCTATCTATCTATCTATCTATCTATCTATCTATCTATCTATCTATCTATCTATCTATCTATCTATCTATCTATCTATCTATCTATCTATCTATCTATCTATCTATCTATCTATCTATCTATCTATCTATCTATCTATCTATCTATCTATCTATCTATCTATCTATCTATCTATCTATCTATCTATCTATCTATCTATCTATCTATCTATCTATCTATCTATCTATCTATCTATCTATCTATCTATCTATCTATCTATCTATCTATCTATCTATCTATCTATCTATCTATCTATCTATCTATCTATCTATCTATCTATCTATCTATCTATCTATCTATCTATCTATCTATCTATCTATCTATCTATCTATCTATCTATCTATCTATCTATCTATCTATCTATCTATCTATCTATCTATCTATCTATCTATCTATCTATCTATCTATCTATCTATCTATCTATCTATCTATCTATCTATCTATCTATCTATCTATCTATCTATCTATCTATCTATCTATCTATCTATCTATCTATCTATCTATCTATCTATCTATCTATCTATCTATCTATCTATCTATCTATCTATCTATCTATCTATCTATCTATCTATCTATCTATCTATCTATCTATCTATCTATCTATCTATCTATC
>JARUHQ010000060.1:0-107170 GCA_029955515.1 Chrysomela aeneicollis | reverse complement strand
CCTGAGCGACATGGCGATCTATGACCGTATCGAGGTGCTCAAGGGGGCTTCCGGATTGTTGAGCGGCGCCGGTTCGCTGGGTGGCACCATCAACCTGGTGCGCAAGAAGCCCACCCATGATTTTCATGGCCATATCACCACGGGCGCCGGCTCTTGGGACAACTACCGCACGGAAGCGGACGTCAGCGGCCCGTTGACCGACAGCGGCAACGTACGTGGCCGCGCAGTGGCGGCCTATCAGGACCGCCAGTCCTATATCGACCGCTACTCCAACCAGAGTTCGGTGTTCTACGGCATCCTCGAAGCCGACCTCACGCCTGACACGTTGCTGACCGTGGGCGCCGACTATCAGGACAACCGGCCTCAGGGGTCAACCTGGTCGGGGAGTTTTCCGCTGTACAACTACGCTGGCGAGATCAACGACGCCAAGCGTTCATTCAGCAATGCCACCGACTGAGCAGTTGGCAGCAATACACCCGCACCGTTTTTGCCACGCTGGAACAAGACCTCGGCGGTGGCTGGGTCGGCAAGCTGCAACTCGATCACAAGCTCAATGGCTACGACGCCAGTTGGGCGCCATCCAGTTCAACCAGCCCGCAGCCGATGGCACGGCGACCATCAATGCGCAACGCTACAAGGGTGAAACCACCAGCGATGCGGCTGACCTCTATATCAGTGGCCCTTACAGCCTGATGGGGCGTGAACACCAACTGGTGCTGGGCGGCTCGATCAGCAAGGCAAACTGGCAAGGCAAAGGTTTCTGGGACGTTAAGTTCTCCACGCCCAACCTGGTCGATTACTTCAACTGGAACGGGCACCTGGCCAAACCTGATTGGGGCAGGGCATCCCAAATCAGCGATGACACGGTGCGTCAGACGGGGATGTACGGGACCACCCGGCTCTCTATCACCGACGACCTGAATGTGTTTCTCGGTGCGCGAGTGGTGGACTACACCCTGACCGGCACTACACGACCTACCATGAATCTGGCCGCGTGATCCCCTATGCGGGCATCACGTATGACCTGACCGACTCCCTCACGGCGTATGCCAGCTACACCGACGTGTTCATGCCGCAGGAGTTCTACAACCTGGATCGACACAGCAAGATGCTCGACCCGGACCAGGGTGAAAACTATGAAATCGGCCTCAAGAGCGAAATGTTCGAGGGCCGCCTGAATGCCAGCCTGGCGTACTTTGAGATCAAGGAAAGCAATCGCCCCATCCCCGACGACGCCTGGAACAACCTGTCGCCCACGCCACCCAACTATGCCTTCAAGGGCACTGCCGCGAGGACCAAGGGCTATGAGCTGGAAATATCCGGGGAGTTGAGCCCCGGCTGGAGCTTGCAAGGTGGCTACACGCACAAGGTAGTACGCGATGACACAGGCAAGAAAATCTCGACCTTTGAGCCCGAAGACCAGCTCAGCTTCTACACCATTTACAAACTCAAGGGCGACCTGAGCAAAGTCTCCGTGGGCGGTGGTGCCCGTTGGCAGAGCACGGCCTGGCAAGAAATGTACAACGGCCCGAAAAACCGCTACGAGGATTTCTCGCAGAAGCCCTATTGGCTGGTCGACCTGATGACCCGTTATCAATTCACGGAAAACCTGTCGACCACCCTTAACGTCAATAACGTGTTCGACAAGTACTACTTCACCAACATCGGGTTCTATAACTCGGCGATTTATGGCGAGCCACGCAACTTTATGGTGACCACGCGCTGGGACTTCTGAGCCTGACGGTCAGGGCTCACCTTGCCCCTGACTGTGGAAAAAAAACCAATGAGTGACGGTCAGTGAGCAGAGAGTGATCGTTGCTCAAGGTTGACAGCACTGCCAGCGCAACTGGTTTTGAGTTGGGGCTAAAAAGGGTCTGGATCTGCCTGCCTACAACGAATCAGGGTCCACGCCATTGCCCTGAGCAGTGCGTCCACCAGCGAGCGGGTCATCTCGACGGAATGCAGCATCGACCAGATCAGCCCTCGCTCTATGCCGCTGGCGCGTTCGGTGATCTCGTCCGAAACCTCCTCGGTGCTTTTGAGCATGATCGACATATGCTTCAAGGCTTCCAACGCCCGCACGTCACCGCGCACGGCGAAAGGCGAGGCCGGGCTGACCTCGGCGGGTTGAGTCGGGTTGAGTTCGTCCAGCGGAGCGGGTGCAGCGTTGAGGTCATCAAGCAGGCGTCGAGTTTTTTCATCGTGCTGGTGATCGTCGCGCTTTTTCTTCATGTCGATTCCACTGGGAGCATCAATTGGGCCAGGCCGCTTGGCGACTCAAGAAGATAGCCCTGTGACTTTCAGGGCCGCAAGCAGTGCCTGCGGGGGATCGTCATCTCAGAAGTGCCCTTCACTTACATACGGAAACATCCCACTTTTGACCGGGGATGGATCCGTTGACTCGCATCATCTGGCCATCACGTTACGTAACCATAGTGGTTAAAAACCATAACGTGAAGGAGAACACCGTGATTAAACCGTGGGTTGCACTGTGCAGTTTGATGCTGGGGGTGCAGGCGTGGGCCGCCGTGCCGATCAATGAACCGATACAGCCGATACAACCGGCAAAAATAACTGACCCGGCGAAGGTGGAACTGGGCAAGCAGTTGTGGTTTGACCCGAGGTTGTCCAAGTCCGGATTTATTTCCTGCAACTCGTGCCACAACTTGAGCATGGGCGGTAGCGATAATTTACCGACGTCCATTGGTCACAACTGGCATCAAGGGCCGATCAATTCGCCCACGGTGCTTAACTCCAGCCTGAACGTCGTGCAGTTTTGGGACGGGCGCGCCAAAACCCTCAAGGAACAGGCGGGCGGGCCGATTGCCAACCCCGGTGAAATGGGGTTTTCCCACAACCTGGCCTCTGACGTGGTGCGCTCGATCCCGCAATATCGCGATTCATTCAAAGCGGTGTATGGCGATGACACGGTCAGTATCGACCACATCACCGATGCACTGGCGGCATTCGAGGAGACGCTGGTCACACCCAATGCGCCGTTTGACCGGTGGTTAAAAGGTGAAAAAGACGCCATCAGCCCGGCCGCGGTTAAAGGGTATGAACTGTTTAAAAACACGGGCTGCATTGCTTGCCATAACGGCGAGGCCGTGGGCGGAGCATCGATGCAGAAAATGGGGATGATCGAGCCCTATGTCACCAAGAACCCGTCCGAAGGTGTCGCCGGGCTGACGGGTAAAGACACCGACCGCATGCTGTTCAAGGTGCCCACCTTGCGCAACGTCGAGCTGACTTATCCGTACTTCCATGACGGTGCGTACTGAATCTGGATGAAGCGGTGGATGTGATGGCCCGACTGCAATTGGGTCGCAAACTGAGCCAGGAGGAGGTGGGGCAGATAGTGGCTTTCCTTAAAACCCTGACGGGCGATCAGCCGAGCTTTATGTTGCCGCAGTTGCCGCCGTCCTCTGCACACACCCCGCACCCCGTGCCATTCGGCCAGTGATGCATTGAAGACAGAGCCGCCACGGCGGCTCTGCGCTTAACTCAGGGCGCGTTGTGGTCGATGTCCAGCTTGCTGAACGTGACTTGCCCGCCTTCTTTGCTATTGCCTGTGTTGTCCTGCACGTACGCCCCGGCCTTGAAGTACAACGGTTTGTCGCGCCATGTAGCGCTGATGGGCGTGTTCCAGACTTTATTGGCGCCCTTGACGTTCAAGGTGCCGTCGGGTGTCAGGTTGATGACATAGGTGAAGCTCTTTTGCAGAGGCACATTCTCGGCCACCGTTACGGTCTTGATGGTGGTGTCGTTGGGGCGTATGCGCACCTTGGCCACCAGGTTGCCGCTGAGTTTGCTGGTCTTGTATTGGTATTCCAGCTTGAGCAGGGGCTGCTGACTTTGAAACGCATGGATCTGCCCGATCACGACCTTGCCGGAGGAGGGCACTTGATTGACGGCCAGCGTGGCGTTCAAAAAATGGTTGGCGCTGGGGTACAGCCAATTGCGCAAAGAGCCATCGGCGCGGGTTTCACGTAATTCGCTGCGCGGGTAAATGGCGTTGACGGTGGTGCTTCCGGTCACCGGCGCCCAGAAAAAAAGCGTGCCGGAATCCGCATGGAAATACACATTTTTGAAACCCTTAAGCAGGCGGGGAGTGTCGATGGTCGTCGGAGTGGAGCCGACCGGAACGCTCAGGTTCCAGGTTGCCAAATCGATCATGTTTCGGGCCTTGTGCTGCTGCGCTTACAGGCCACACACACCGGGGTGGTGTCTGGACCAAGGCTTTGACGGGAGGTCTTTATAGGACGAACGGTATGGCCAGTTAAATGATGCACTTTTATTTGACGTCAAAAATAACGTTATAACCGTAAAGCCCGCATTACACGTGGGGATAAACGGGCATACCGTTAGTCGGTTGGATCCACTTATGTCTAATTGCGTAGCGCAAGGTCGCTTCTGCTTTGCAGTGCCCGGGTTTAGAGTTGAACTTCAGTTTTAGTCCGGTTTTCACCTGAGTTCAGGACAGTCATATAGAGAAGCAGCATGGAATGCGTGCCCGAGAAACGGCTGAGGCTGGTTCAGTTCTTTTGGTAGTGGATGATTACCCTGAAAATCTGATCAGCATGCAGGCGTTGTTGCAGCGCCCCGACTGGCACATTCTGACCGCCGCGTCAGGTGTTGAAGCCCTGGACATGTTGCTGCGCCACGAGGTCGATCTGGTGCTGCTGGACGTTCAGATGCCCGTCATGGACGGGTTTGAAGTCGCGCGTTTGATGCGTGGCAGCCAGCGTACGCGTTTTACCCCCATTATTTTCCTGACCGCCAACGCGCAATCGCGGGATGCCGTCCTGGAGGGCTACGCATGCGGTGCCGTTGACTACCTGCTCAAGCCTTTTGATTCCCAAATTCTCAAACCCAAAGTGCAGGCGCTGCTGGAGCATCAAAGCAATGCCAGGGCGTTGCGTCGCCTGAGCCGCGATCTGGAAATTGCCCAGGCGTTCAATGCTTCGGTACTGGAAAACGCCGCCGAGGGGATTCTGGTGGTCAACGAGGACGGCCGTATCCGCTTTGCCAACCCGGCCATTTCGCGCCTGCTCAAGGTCTCGGTGGCGGGGCTCGAGGCGTGCCGCTGCTGGATTTTCTGCAAAAGCCCCACGTGCCGGACTGGTATGAATCTGCCATCTACCACGGCTACCAGCGGGGCGAAACCTACCGGGTGCATGACGCCATCCTGCGTTCGGCCCACGACCAGTTGCTCCCCGTGACCTTGTCCTGTGCGCCGCTTTCCGGGCAGCAACACGCCATGGTGGTGACGGTGCTGGACATGTCCGAAGTGTGCCATCTGCATCAGCAGCTTGAACTGCAAGCCATCACCGATTCGCTCACGGGGTTGTTGAACCGGCGCGGTTTTCAACGGGCTGTCGACGCATTGCTGATGCGCGATGACGTCGATGCGCAACTGCGCGTGTTGTTGTACCTGGACCTGGATGGGTTCAAACGCATCAATGACTCGCTGGGGCATGAGGTCGGAGACCACGCCTGAGCTGGGTCTCCGAACAGCTGGAGCAGTGCGCCCGCCCCGGCGATATTCTGGGCCGCATTGGCGGGATGAATTCACCCTGTTGTTGAACGTCGATGAGCCGCAGGAAGCCGCGCAGATTGCCGAGCAACTGATCGAGCGGATTGCAGTGCATCAGCTCATCCAGGGGCTGGATGTCAGCCTCGGCGTCAGCATTGGCATTGCGGTTTACCCCGGCGGCGACACCGGCCTTGAAACCCTGATGCGCGCAGCCGACGCGGCCATGTATGAAGCCAAGCGGGCAGGGCGTCAGCAGTACCGTTTTTATGACGCGCTGATCAGCACCCAGGCGCTGCTCAGCCCTGCTCACTGGAAGTAAGGGCCGGTGCGCCGCTACACTGGCGCACTTTTACGCGTCGCGCGGGCCCCATGACTGTT
This sequence comes from Chrysomela aeneicollis, assembly GCA_029955515.1. Classification (NCBI taxonomy): domain Eukaryota; kingdom Metazoa; phylum Arthropoda; class Insecta; order Coleoptera; family Chrysomelidae; genus Chrysomela; species Chrysomela aeneicollis. The sequence goes on along the minus strand of JARUHQ010000060.1, from coordinate 101,256 downwards.
CTCAAATACCTCCAGGCATACCCTCAGACCTTGCAGGATCAAGTGCGGCAATTGATCGAGCGCGATCAGTTAGGCGCGTACCTGAACGAACGCTACCCCGGCAAACATGCCGTGCAAAGCGACAAGGCCCTGTACGCGTACGCGCTCGAACTCAAGCAGGAACACCTGCGCAATGCGCCGTCCTTCGACAAGGTGCTGTTCGATAACCGCCTCGACCTGACCCACCGCGCACTGGGCTTGCACACCACCATTTCACGGGTACAGGGCGGCAAGCTCAAGGCCAAGAAAGAGCTGCGCGTGGCCTCTTTGTTCAAGGACACCGCGCCCGCGTTCCTGAAGATGATCGTCGTCCACGAGTTGGCCCACTTGAAAGAATCGGACCACAACAAAGCGTTCTACAAACTGTGCCAGTACATGCTGCCCGACTACCACCAGCTGGAATTCGACTTGCGGGTGTACCTGACGTGGCGTGACATGCAGGGCAAACCCTGACTTGACCGGCGGCCGCACACCGGTTCGCGCAATCGGCAATCCAACGTGTGACAGGAGTGATCAATGGACGTCAGTAAAACCAAAAGCAGCTTTTACCGGCGCCTGTATGTGGCCTGGTTGATTGATACCCAACGGGCCAGCAATGTGCCGGCGCTCACCGAAGTGACCGGCATGCCCCGCCGCACGGCGCAGGACACCCTTGCAGCGCTCGCTGACCTGGACATCCTGTGCGAATTCGAACAAGAGGACGGCGCCCGCAATCACGCCGGGCGCTATGTGATCCGCAGTTGGGGCCCGATTGATAAAAGTTGGGTCGCCCGACAGGTGGAGCAGATCAAGCAGGTATTGAATTACCCCTGAGCGTCGGCGTTCAGGCGCATGCCGATATGAGGGATGTTGTCTTCGAAGTAGGGCTCGCCCACGGCGTTAAAACCGTGCTTGGCGTACAGCGATTGCAGGTGCGCCTGGGCGGACAGGAAGACAGGCTCCTGCGGCCAGTTTTCTTTGATGTTATGCAGCGCCTGGTCCATCAAATCATGGCCCAGGCTCTGCCCACGTGCCTGCGGTGCAACAATTACCCGGCCAATCACCACGTCCCCGGCATGGGACTCAGGGTCGAGCAAGCGCGCATACGCCACCAGTTGATCGTTTTGCAGCCCATCAGGTGCAGCGTGTCACCTTCTAGATCCTGCCCGTCGATGTCCAGATAGGCGCATTCCTGTTCAACGATGAACACTTCGCAGCGCAGCTTCAAAATGGCGTACAGCTGTTCTTTACCCAGGTCAGAGTGGTGTTTACAGATCCAGTCAGTGGTCACGGTGTTGTCCTGAAAGAGTGGCAATCGCCAGATACTAGGCGCGAATGGCAAAGCAGGCCAAGCGTAAAAGTGTCAGCAGATAAGGCTTTTTGATATCAACCTACCGCGATTGGGGGTTATCTTTAAGTGGCCCGGGCCTTCATCCCTTGACGCTGATCAGGATGAGCCCCAATAAATGGCAGCTAAATAATAGTGGGCAGCCCCTTAAGGATCTTGCATGTCTCGCTTGCGCAGAGCTTTGATTGTGTCTGGATTGACCTTATGGGCTCATCACGCCAGCGCCGACACGCTGCGCCTGGTGGGCGATCACTGGCCGCCGTTTACCGATGGCACGCTGGTCAATGGCGGGCTGGCCACCGATCTGGTCAGCACGGCCCTTGCGCGGGCCGGTTACCCCAGCGCTTTTGAGCAAGTGCCGTGGGCCAGGGCGTTGCAAGGGATACAAAACGGTCGTTACGACGTGCTGGTTAACGCCTGGTTCCATGAAGATCGTCAGAAAATCGGGCAGTTTTCAGCGCCGTATCTGCAAAACCGCCTGCGTTTTATCCGCCGCAAAGACTCCCCGTTTAATACAACACGCTGGGGCAGTTAACCGGTTATGCCATCGCCTATGTGCCCGGTTACGCCTATACCCCCGAGTTCGACAACAGCACCCAGCTCAACAAAGTCCCTGTGCATAACTTTGCGATGGCTGTGCGCATGCTGGTGGCAGGCCGGGTGAGCCTGACGCTGGAAGACGAGTATGTGGCGCGCTACCGGCTGTCGCGCGAATCGGCGCGGGTGCGCAACGCGGTGGAGTTCATGCCCAAGGCCTTGAGCGAAAACCAGCTGCATATTCTGGTCAGCCTGCAAAACCCCGATCACGCCAAAATCGTCTCGGATTTCGACCGTGAAATCACCGCCATGAAAGCCGACGGCAGTTTTGAACGCCTGCTCAAAGCCCATGGCATGTAGGCCGTATTAGTCGCCCGAGGCGCTAAACGGCTTTACGGGGTTTTGATCAAGTGCGCAGCCAGTGTGCGCAAAGGCCCGAGCTGGCGGCAGATCAGCGCCAGTTGGGTTTGCACCAGTCGCTGGCTTTCGTCGATGTCATCCGGCATCTGCTCCAGCGCGCTGGCCAGCGCTTCCTCGTCATCGCTCTGCACCGCCACCGGTTGACGGTTGACCAGCCCTTGGGCGATCAGGTCAATGCTGTCGGCAATCGTGCGCCCGGCCCCTTCGATCAACTGTTCGCGCACCTCGGGCGGTAACTGCGTGTCGCGGTGCGCACCCAGCCCTGACAGATAACTGAGCAGCGTGTGCGACAACACCAGAAAGCGGAAGCCCATGTCCGCATCCTTACGGAAGTGCCCCGGTTCCATCAGCATGTTGGCCAGCGTGGTCGACAGCGCGGCATCCGCGTTGTGGGCATTGCGTCGGGCCAGCCGATAGGCCAGGTCGTCGCTTTTGCCCTGCGCGTATTGCTGCAAGATCTGGCGCAGGTACTGGCTGTTGCAGCTCAAGGTGTTGGCCAGCACTTTATTCAGGCGCCGCCCTTGCCAGTCGGGCAGGAACAGGAACACGGCGGCAGCCGCAATCACGCTGCCCACCAGGGTGTCGAACAGGCGTGGCAGGAACAACCCGTAGCCGTCGCCCACCTGATTGAAGCAAAACAGCACCATCAAGGTGATGGCCGCGGTGCTCAAGGTGTAGCGCGAGGTGCGATTAATAAAGAACACCACCCCGGCCGCCACCGCAAACATCGACTGGATCAGCGGGTTGGGGAACAGATCGAACAGCGCCCAGCCCACCGCCAGGCCGATGGCCGTGCCGATGATGCGCTGGCTGAACTTGCGCCGCGTAGCCCCGTAGCTGGGCGAGCACACAAACAGCGTGGTCAGGATGATCCAGTAGCCTTGGGTCGGGTGAATCCAGTGCACCATGGCAAAGCCGATGCACAGTGCCAACGGCAGGCGCAGGGCGTGACGAAGATCAGCGACGTGGGCGTCAGGTTCTGGCGCAGACGCGACCACACATCCTTCAAGTTGCGCGGCGAGCGGTCCAGCAAGCTGCTGTCGGTGGCGTCCGCCAAGGTGTCGGGGTTGCTGGCGTCACTCAGCAACCGGTCGAGGGTGCCGAGGTTCGCGGCCAGCGCCCGCAGGGAGCGCAACAGCCCGCGCCAGGCCGGATTGCTCTGGATGCGCAAGTGTTCGAGCGAGGCATGCAAGTCGCCCAGCGCTTCGGCAAAACTGTCGTCATAGACAAAGGCTTGGCGCAGCTTGATCGATTCGGACAACCGCTGGCAGGCGACCCCTTGCTGGCGCAGCAGGCGCTGACAGCGGAACATGACGTCACTGTGGAAGAAGGCATCGGCCAGCGCGTTGTAAGGGTAGTGCGAGGAGCTGGCGCGCTCGTGAATGTCTTGGGCCAGGAAGTACAGCTTCAAGTAGCGACTGAGTGTGGAGCCCGGCCGCGAGTTGCCGACCCGGTGCAGGATGATTTCCTTGGCGGTGTTCAGCGCTGCCACCACTTTGCCGTTCTGACGGGCCAGCTCAAGGCGACCGGCTTCCACGTCCAGCGTGCGGATCGGTTCGAACAACGACGATTTGAGCTTGAGGTACAGCCCCAATTCCCAAAACAGCCGCGCCAGGCTTTGCTGCACCGGCTGATTGGAAAACAGCGCCTGCCACAGTACCGACAGCACGCCATACCAGGCGGCGCCCGCCACCAGCAGCAGCGGTTCGTGCCAGAAGTCGGTCACTTCGCCGCCACGCTGATCCACACCGATCATCGTGTACACCGCCAGAATCAGCGTGGCAGAGGCAATGGCGCCATAGCGCTCACCCAAGGCCCCGAGCATGGTCAGGCCAAAGCTGGCCAGCGCCAGCGCGCACACCATCAACAGCGGGTAGGGGAATAACAGTTCAACCGTGGTCGCAGCGGCGGTGAAACACACCAGCGTCACCAGCAAGGCATTCAGACGGCCTTGCCAGCTGTCATCGGTTTCGACAGGGCGCTGGCGATGATCCCAAAAACAGCGGGATCAGCAGCTTCATTTCATTCTGATACCAGCAAAAGGCCATGCTGCCGGTCAGGGCGATAAACACCCGCACGCTGTAACTGAACTTGTCCTGTGCCCACAGGCGGCGCAGAGACTGTCGAACGGTTTTCGATGACATTGAAGTGGCGTTGCCTTGCGAGTCGTTTCGCTAAATTGAGCCAGTTATGACGACAGTGCAATGACACTGTTCACATCGCCCCCAAAAAAATTCAGGGGCTGTCAACGCGGTCAGACGTATTGCGCTGCCGCGTAGCCCGAAGCCCAGGCCCACTGAAAATTGAAGCCGCCCAAGTGGCCGCTGACATCCAGCACCTCGCCCACGAAATACAGGCCAGGGCTTTTCAGCGATTCCATGGTTTGGACGACACTTCGCGCGTGTCCACACCCCCCAGCGTCACCTCGGCGGTGCGGTAACCTTCGGTGCCCGCCGGTACGACCTTCCAGCTCGCCAGTTTGTCCGCCACGTCCGCCAGCTCACTGGGCGTGTATTGCTTCATTGGCTTGGACACAAACCAGTGTTCGGCCAACAGGTTGGCCATCTTCTTGGTGAAAATCTCGCCCAGCAGGGTTTTAAGCTCGCTGTTCGGGCGTTCGGCCTGCTGGCTGTGCAGCCAGTCGAGGGCGTCGAGGTCGGGCAGCAGGTTGATTTCAACCGTATCGCCAGGGTTCCAGAACGATGAAATCTGCAAAATCGCCGGGCCGCTCAAGCCACGGTGAGTGAACAGGATGTTTTCGCGAAAGCTCTGGTCGTTGCAGCTCACCAGGCAATCCACCGAGGTGCCGGACAGTTCGGTGCAGATCGCTTTCAACTGGTCGGTGATGGTGAACGGCACCAGCCCGGCGCGGGTCGGCAGCAGGGTATGCCCGAACTGCTTGGCCACTTGATAGCCGAAGCCGGTCGCACCGAGGGTCGGGATCGACAAGCCGCCGGTGGCGATCACCAGCGATTGGCACTGCAACGCATCGAGCGTGGTATTCACGGTGTAGCCGGCTTCGGTTTTCTCGATCTGCTCGACGGACGTGTCCAGGTGCAGGCTGACCCCCGCGTGCTGGCATTCGTCCAGGAGCATCTCAAGGATGTCGCTGGACTTGTTGTCGCAAAACAGTTGGCCGAGTTTTTTCTCGTGGTACGGCACGCCATGCTTGGCCACCATCGCGATGAAATCCCACTGGGTGTAACGGGCCAATGCCGACTTGCAGAAGTGCGGGTTCTGCGACAGAAAATTGTTGGGTTCGGTGTACATATTGGTGAAGTTGCAACGTCCACCGCCGGACATGAGGATTTTTTTGCCCGCCTTGTTGGCGTGGTCGATCAACATCACCTTGCGCCCACGTCCGGCAGCGGTCAGCGCGCACATCAAGCCTGCGGCGCCAGCGCCAATGATTACAACGTCGGTAGAACGCACAGCGCAGTCCTCACTAAAAGCTACCCTCACCCCGGCCTCTCCCGGTGGGGGAGGCCTGAGATGAGACGATCTTGAATTCTGCCCCCTCGCCCTCCGGGAGAGGGTTGGGGCGAGGGGGTTTTTTAAAGCGTTTTACAACACCCGAACGCGCAGCGAACGGCCTTTGATCTTGCCGTCGCTCAGGCGCTGAGCGGCCTGCTTGGCGATGGTGCGATCCACGGCCACGTACGCCTGGAAGTCGAAAATCGCAATTTTGCCGACCTGAGCGCCCGGGATTCCGGCGTCGCCTGTCAGCGCGCCAAGAATGTCGCCCGGACGCACTTTGTCTTTACGACCGGCACCGATGCACAACGTGCTCATGGCCGGCAGCAGCGGCGCGCCACCCTGCGAGGTGAGGGTGTCGAGGGTGTCCCAGTTCAGCGGGGCTTTCTGCAATTGTTCGATGGCCTGGGCGCGGTGCGCTTCGGACGGGGCGACCAGGCTGATGGCGATGCCTTTTTCACCGGCACGGCCGGTACGGCCTACACGGTGAATGTGGATTTCGGAATCGCGCGCCAGTTCGACGTTGATGACCATGTCCAGGGCATCGATGTCCAGACCACGGGCGGCTACGTCCGTGGCCACCAGCACCGACGTCGAGCGGTTGGCGAACATGGCCAGTACCTGATCGCGGTCACGCTGTTCCAGATCGCCGTGCAGGCCGACCGCCGAAATGCCTTTGGAGGTCAGGTGGTCGACGGTTTCCTGAACCTGCTGCTTGGTGAAGCAGAAGGCCACGCACGATTGCGGGCGGAAATGGCCCAGCACCTTGGTCACGGCGCTCATGCGTTCTTCAGGGGAGATCTCGTAGAAACGCTGCTCGATCTGGCTGTCAGTGTGCAACGCCTCGGCCTTGACCTGCTGCGGTTTGCGCATGAACTTGGACGACAACTGCTTGATGCCGACCGGGTACGTAGCCGAGAACAGCAAGGTCTGACGGCGCTCCGGGGTTTGCACGATGATGTCTTCGATGGCGTCGTAGAAGCCCATGTCGAGCATGCGGTCGGCTTCGTCCAGCACCAGCGTGTTCAGGCCGTCGAGGACCAGCGAACCTTTGCGCAAGTGCTGCTGGATGCGGCCCGGGGTGCCGACGATGATGTGCGCGCCGTGCTCCAGCGAACCGATCTGCGGCCCGAAGGACACGCCACCACACAGGGTCAGCACTTTGATGTTGTCTTCGGCGCGGGCCAGACGGCGGATTTCTTTGGCGACCTGGTCAGCCAGTTCGCGGGTCGGGCAAATCACCAACGCCTGACAGCCGAAGAAGCGCGGGTTGATCGGGTTCAGCAGGCCGATACCAAAGGCGGCGGTCTTGCCGCTGCCGGTCTTGGCCTGAGCGATCAGGTCCATGCCTTTGAGGATCACCGGCAAGCTCTGCGCCTGAATCGGCGTCATCTGGGCATAACCGAGGGAGTCGAGGTTAGCCAACATGGCGGCGGACAAGGGCAAAGTATTAAAAGCGGTGGCGATGGTGGTCACGGGACTGGCCTGCAAAACAAAATGTCGCGCAGTGTAACAGCCCAAGGCCCTTCGCCTGAAGATTCTGGACGAGTTGTCGCCCAGAACCTGCGGCAACGATCAGTGTTCCAGTTCGTGCTCCGAGTGGGCTTTGGGCTTACGGCCATCCTGAGGCGACAGTTGCAGGAAGATCGCCGCCGCCAGCATGGCCATGATGCCCACCGTCAGGAAGGTCAGCTGGAACGCCCCCAGCACCGTGTCGACCCCATCCCCGCCGCCATCGCCCGTGAAACCGCCGAGCAGCGCGCCGGCACAGGCCACTCCCAGGCTGAGCGACAACTGCGCCACCACCGACAGCAAGCTGTTGCCACTGCTGGCGCTGGCGTCGTCGAGGTCGATCAGGGTCACGGTGTTCATGGCCGTGAACTGCAACGAGTTGATGGCGCCGAGCACGGCCAGCATCGACAGCAACAGCGGGTAGGGCGTATGTGCCGTCACCAACCCCATGCTGGCCAGCATGATGCCCAGCGCGAAGGTGTTGAAGGTCAGTACTTTGCGATAGCCGAGGCGCTCGATCAGCGGCCGTGCGACCCATTTGGCCAGCATCGCGGCGCCTGCCAGCGGCAGCATGCTCATCCCGGCCTGAGAAGGCGAATACCCCAACGCCACTTGCAGCAGCAACGGCACCAGAAACGGCAGCGCGCCACTGCCCAGACGCGCAAACAGGTTGCCGAGGATGCCTACGGCAAAGGTCTTGGTCTTGAACAGCCTGGGCGAAAACAGCGGGTTGGCGATGTTACCGGCGCGCAGCCAATACGCCGCCAGACACGCCATGCCCGCGAACAGCAGCAACATCACCCGCAAGTGCGGCATGTGCAGTTCGCCCAACCCTTCCATGGCAATGGTGATGAACACCATCGCCGCGCCAAACAGCAAAAAGCCCAGGCCATCGAAGCGGGTGCGTTCGTCGCCGCGCAAATCCGGAATGAAATGCCAGACCGCCCAACAGCCGAACGCGCCGACCGGCAGGTTAATCAGGAAGATCCAGTGCCAGCTCAGGTACTGCACCATCCAGCCGCCCATGGTCGGGCCGATCAACGGGCCGAGCAGGCCGGGAATGGTGATGAAACCCATGATCCGCACCAGCTCCGAGCGCGGATACGCCTTTAGCACCACCAGCCGCCCCACCGGCAGCATCAGGGCGCCGCCCAGCCCTTGAATCACGCGGGCGCCGATCAGTTGATTGAGGGTGCCGGACAACGCGCACAGCAAAGAGCCGAGGCTGAACAGGAGGATGGCACTGAAGAAGATTTTCTTGGTGCCGAAGCGGTCGGCAATCCAGCCGGAAGCCGGGATCAGCAAGGCCACCGTGAGCATGTAAGCGACGATCACGCCCTGCATGCGCAAGGGGTTCTCGTCGAGGTCGCGGGCCATGTCGGGCAACGCCGTGTTGAGGATCGTGCCATCGAGTGACTGCATGAAGAACGCGATGGCGACCACCCACGGCAACCAGCGCAATGTTTCAGGACTGAGAACCGGGCGAGCGGGCATAAGACCTCGTCGTGTGAAAAGTCAGCGGTTTCGCCGCTGCCGCAGGCGGCATGGGGCCAGCGGCAGCGATGGCGCGCAAGGTTACAACGTCAACGTGAGTGTTTTGACCAGTGCGCCGGGCAACAGGTTCGATGCCGTCTGGCGTTGGTCGTACGTGCTGGCCGACACCAGCCATTCGCGCTCCACCGTCAGCGCTTCCAGTTGCGAACCCAGCAGACTATAGACGCTGTCATCAAAACGCATGGTGTTCACCGGGGCGATGATCTGGCCGTCTTCGACCCAGAATGTCGCGAAACGGGTCATGCCGGTCATGCGCGCGGCAGGCTGGTCCGAGTAGTTCAAGTACCACAGGTTGCTGATGTACAGCCCGGTGCCCAGTTGCGTGAGGATATCGGCCTGTTCCAGCGTACCCGGCGCCATTGCCAGCGCACTCGGGGACTCGCCCGGCAGTGCGCCGTTGACCTGCAAGCCATACTCGGCCGCGCTGCGTGAGCCCACCAGTTGTTGATCGGCCATGCCGTGCCTGACCAGTGACAAGTCCTGGCGCGGATACCCTTCCCCGGAAAACGCCGGGCTCAGGGACTGGCTCACCTGTTCGTCCAGCGACACCAGCGGGCTGAGGCGGGCGTCACCGGCGTAGAGCTTTTGCAGCGGGCTGGCCTTGCTGGCCAACGCCTGGGCCGAAAACCCGCCCCAGCTCAGCATGCTCATGACTTCTTCCAGCGCCGCCGGGGCCAGGTAGGCACGGTATTGGCCGGGGGCCAACACGTGGGCCGGGCGGCCAAGAAACGCCAGTTGTTCGCGCGCCAGTTGCATGCGCCGGGCGAAGCGTTGGCTGTCCCATTGGGCGCCCGCGTAACTGGCTTTCACCGCCTGACCGTTGCTGTGGAACAGGCTCCAGTCGAAATTGAAGCTGTTGGCCTGATGCCAGCCAAGCGCATCTTCGGAGCTGGCATAGCCATAGCTGATCGGCCCGCTGGCGTAAAAGCCCACCAGGTCGACGCCGTGCGACGCACTGCGGATTTCGTCCAGCACCTGTGCGGTGTCCGGCAAAGGCGAGTCTTGTACATTGCGGCTCTGCCAGGACTCGGCGCTGAGCAGCAAATACGGGTCCACCGGCAGCAGCGGCAAGGTCTCGCGCAGTTGCTGCAACGCCAGGGCCAGACGCGATTGGTCAACCTCGGCCTCACCGCTGAGGGTCACGCGGATATCGGCATGACGGCCGTCGTTAATCAACTTGAGGCTCAGGCTGGCCTGTTGCACGTTTCCGGCCTGTCGCACCTTGCCCTTGTTGAAACGGATGAACGTCGAAGTTTCGGCGTTGTAGTTCAGGGTGAACCGCTCTGGGCCGCGCAACGCTGCCCGTAACCCGTCGACCAGCCCTTCGAAATGCCTGGCTTCACGCATTGATTGATCCATCAGGCATCCCCTCCAAAGACATCGATATCACTGAATACACACGCTGGCGAAGCATGCCCGACGCGGATGACCTGATTGGGTTCGCCTTTGCCACAGTTGGGTGTGCCCAGCACTTTGAAGGTGCTGAGGTCGCCCACCGCGCTGAGGCTGCGCCAGAACTGTTCGGAAATGCCCCGGTAGTTGGGGTTTTTCACCACGCCCTTGAGTTCGCCGTTTTCGATCAACTGGCCCCATTCGCAGCCGAACTGGAATTTGTTGCGGGCATCGTCAATCGACCACGAGCGGTTGGTGGCCATGAGAATGCCGCGCTCAATGCCGCCAATCAGTTGGGGCAGGCTTTGGTCACCGGGCTCCACGTTGAGGTTGGCCATGCGGTCAATCGGCGGTCGGTTCCAACTGCAAGCGCGGCTGTTGGCCACACCCTCCAGTCCGGAGCGGAACTGCGACAGCGCACCGCCCAGCGGGCGCAGCAACAGCCCTTCGCGGATCAGGAATGCCTTGTGAGCCGGGGTGCCGTCGTCATCGTGGCTGTAGCTGGCGAGTTGCTCCGGCAGGGTGGGGTCGAAGGTCACGTTCAACAACGGCGAGCCGTATTGCAGCTGCCCGAAGTCGCTGGTTTTGACAAAGCTGGTGCCCGCGTAATTGCGCTCGTCACCCAGGATGCGGTCCAGTTCCAGCGGGTGGCCGATGGATTCGTGGATTTGCAGGATCATTTGGTCCGGCATCAGCAGCAGGTCACGTTTGCCTTGAGGCGCATTGGGTGCCAACAGCAGTTGCAGCGCTTGTTCCGCCACGTTGGGCGCAGCGCCCACCAGCCCGCTGCGGTGGATGACATCGGCGCCACCCTGCTGGCCAAAGTTCTCGCGGCCCAGGCTGCGGGTCTGGCTGTCGTGGCCGTCGAACGCCGTGACTGACATCCCCGGATAGACAAACCGCTGCGCCTGGCGCACCTCGGCCCCCGCGCTGTTGAGGTAGATCTGCTCGACGTGGGTAAGCCCCAGGGTGACGTCCCAACTCACCAGTCGTTCGTCCTTCGGCACCGCAGCGGACTCGGCGCCCAGCAGCGCGTAGCAATCGCTCAGGGAAGGGAAGGGCTGATGGAGGTCGGGCGAGCAGTAATCGGCGCACTCGCTGGAAACCGGCTCCTGCGTCAAATCGAGCAAGGCGTGGCTGGCGATCAGGCGCGCCAGTTGCTCGGCGCGTTCGAGCGCTGCCTGCAAACCGGCGGGCGTCACGTCATGAGTGGCCGCATAGGCCTCGACCCCGTTGACCCGCGCCGTGAGCATCACGCCCTGGTCCTGACTGAAGTAAGGAGGTTCTGCGACATTCTTGCGCACCGACAGAAATTGCCCGGATTCGCGCACATACCGCAACGAATGGAACTCGGCCCGGGTGTGCAACGCGGCAAAGCATCGCTTGAGCTGAGGGTAGAAATCGAACATGCACAGAACTCCTGACTAAGAGCGAACCGGCCTTCACCCTGACCCTCTCGCGCAGGCGAGGGTCAGGGCAACGCAGCGTAGCGTTTTAAACCGGGCAGCCCTTGGCGCGCAGGATGGCGTCGAAACGGTCCGGGTCCAGGGTGCCTTCTTCGATGGCTTTGAGCGTGGCTTGTTCACGCGCCAGCAGGTCATGGCAGCGGATCAGCAGTTCAGGCAGTTCGCTGCGCGACGCGGCAACCACACCGTCGCCATCGCCAATCATCAGGTCGCCAGGCATCACCAGCATCCCGGCACAAGAGATCGGCACGTTGATTTCGCCGCCGCCGTCGGTGCTCGGGCCACGGTGTACGCCGCCGATGGCGTAGGCGGGCAACTCGCCGGTTTGCCACTCGTCCAAGTCACGCAGGGCGCCGTTGATGACCACCCCGACGATGCCAGCCTTGAGTGCCATGGCGCGCATGATGCCGCCGAACACGGCGCGGGTCAGGTCAGCGCTGCCGTCGATCACCAGCACATCGCCGGGACGCGCCATTTGCATGGCCTTGAGGATCATCAGGTTGTCGCCGGGGCGCACGCGCACCGTCAACGCGCTGCCCAGCATCGGGCGGTTGCCGTGGAAAGACTTGAGGCCCAGGCCGCCGACATTGCGGCCCAGGCAGTCGCTCACGGCGGCGGCAGGGATTTTGCTGAACTCGGTCAGCCACTTCGGATCGAGAGGTTCTGCGTTTGGATTAATCAGGAAGCCGGTTGGCCATTTGCTCGAAGAAACAACATCAAACATAGAAAACCTCGTGGCCAGGCAGGTGCTGGCATGTCGGGTGGGGCGGGGGGGTGTGGCGCGAAACGAGGCATTAGAGTAGGCCTGCGTTGAGGCCGGGGCAAGCGGGGGAGGATGAAACACATGCGGGAAAAAACCTGCAAACGCTGGCACAGGTTGCGCCAGCGGTTGCAGGTTCAGGCTTGCTTACTGCGCCGTACGGCTCACATCACGCAGCGGCTTGCCACGCACTGGTGCGTCGCCTGCCACGTAGTAATCGGCGGTGCTGCGTGGCAACGGTGCGCGGCCACGGATCTTGTCGGCGATTTTCTCGGCGATCATGATCGTTGGCGCGTTCAGGTTGCCGGTGGTGATCAGCGGCATGATCGAGGCATCGACCACACGCAGACCTTGCATGCCATGCACGCGGCCTTCGCCGTCTACAACCGCCATCTCGTCGGTGCCCATCTTGCACGAGCACGACGGGTGGAACGCGGTCTCGGCGTGTTCGCGGATGAACGTGTCCAGCTCTTCGTCCGTCTGCTTGTCGATACCGGGGCTGATTTCGCGGCCACGGTACGCGTCCAGAGCCGGCTGCTGCATGATTTCACGGGTCAGGCGGATGCCGTCGCGGAACTCCTGCCAGTCCTGCTCGGTGGACATGTAGTTAAACAGGATGCTCGGGTACTCACGCGGGTCCTTGGACTTCACGTTGATCCGGCCACGGCTTGGCGAACGCATGGAACCCATGTGTGCCTGGAAACCGTGTTCTTTCACGCCATTGCTGCCGTTGTAGTTAATCGCGACCGGCAGGAAGTGGTACTGAATGTTCGGCCATTCGAAATGTTCGCGGGTGCGGATAAAACCACCGGCTTCGAACTGGTTGCTCGCGCCAATGCCTTTGCCCATGAACAGCCACTCGGCACCGATCGCCGGCTGGTTCCACCACAACAGTGACGGGTACAGCGAAACCGGCTGCGTGCACGCGTATTGCAGGTACAGCTCAAGGTGGTCTTGCAGGTTGCGGCCAACGCCCGGCAGGTCATGCACCACGGGAATGTCGAGGCTGTTCAACAGCTCGGCGGGGCCCACACCGGAACGTTGCAACACGGTCGGGGAACCAATGGCGCCGCTGCACAGCAGGACTTCTTTGCGTGCCTTGGCTTCAATGCGCGTATCGCTGTCGCCCACCATGTACGCCACGCCCACTGCGCGCTTGCCTTCAAACAGGATTTTGTCGGTCAGGGCATGGGTGACGATTTTCAGCGTCGAACGCTGTTTGGCCGTGTCCAGGTAGCCGCGTGCGGTGCTGGCGCGACGGCCGTTCGGCGTCACGGTACGGTCCATCGGGCCGAAACCTTCCTGCTGGTAGCCGTTCAAGTCTTCGGTGCGCGGGTAGCCCGCTTGCACACCGGCTTCAACCATGGCGTGGAACAGCACGTTGTTACCGGCTTTTGGCGTGGTCACGCTCACCGGGCCGTCGCCACCGTGGTAGTCGTTCGGGCCGATGTCACGGGTTTCTGCCTTGCGGAAATACGGCAGGCAATCCAGGTAGCTCCAGTCTTCCAGGCCCGGGTTTTTCGCCCAGCCGTCGTAGTCCATCGCGTTGCCACGGATGTAGCACATGCCGTTAATCAGCGACGAGCCGCCCAGGCCCTTGCCACGGCCACATTCCATGCGGCGACCGTCCATGTGCGGCTCTGGATCGGTTTCGAACGCCCAGTTATAGCGACGGCCTTGCAACGGGTATGCCAGTGCCGCAGGCATCTGGGTACGGAAGTCGAAACGGTAGTCCGGGCCGCCCGCTTCAAGCAGCAGCACGGTGACGCCCTGGTCTTCAGTCAGACGGGTCGCCAGGGTGTTACCGGCAGAGCCGGCACCAATAATGATGTAGTCGAATTCTTGGGACATAAAATGCACCCTCTTTGAAATAGATAAACCGAAGTCGCTGCCCAAGGCTGCGAAGGGTTGTGCGCCAACCCGTTTTTGCAGAGGCCGTACAGGCGTGCTCGCAGCCTTGTGCCAGGCTTAGAACACCGAAACGTAATCGCCCAGCTCGACCTGTACCGATTTGATCTGTGTGTACGGCGCCAGCGAGCTGATGCCGTTTTCGCGGCCAATGCCCGACTGCTTGTAGCCGCCTACTGGCATTTTTGCGTCGGACTCGCCCCAGGCGTTGATCCAGCAAATACCGGCTTGCAGCTGATGAATCACGCGGTGCGCGCGGTTCAGGTCCTTGGTCACCAGACCGGCCGCCAGACCGAACTCGGTGTCGTTGGCGCGACGGATGACTTCCTCTTCAGTGTCGTACGTCAGGATGCTCATCACCGGGCCGAAGATTTCTTCTTTAACGATGGTCATCTCGTCGGTGCAATCGGTGAACACGGTCGGGGCCACGTAGGCGCCTTTGCCCAGTGCGCCTTCGGTCAGACGTTCGCCGCCGCACAGCAGACGGGCGCCTTCTTCTTTACCCTTGGCGATGTAGCCCAGCACGCTTTCCATGTGAGCAAAGCTAACCAGCGGGCCGAAGTTGATGTTTTCGTCTTCCGGGTTACCGATGCGGATGCGCGCAACGCGCTCCAGGATTTTGGCTTCGAAGGCGGCTTTGAGCGACGTCGGTACGAACACGCGAGTGCCGTTGGTGCAGACCTGACCCGAGCTGTAGAAGTTGGCCATCATTGCGGTATCGGCAGCGCGGTCCAGATCGGCGTCGTCGAAAATGATCAGCGGCGACTTGCCGCCCAGTTCCATGGTCACTTCCTTCAAGGAAGAGCTGGTGGCGCTGGACGTTACTTTTTTGCCGGTGTCGGTGCCGCCGGTGAACGAGATCTTCTCGATGCGCGGGTGCTCGGTCAGCCAGGTGCCGACTTCACGGCCGCTGCCGGTCAGAACGTTGAACACACCGTCCGGCAGGCCGGCTTCGGTGAAGATTTCAGCCAGTTTCAGGGTGGTCAGCGACGTCACTTCGCTTGGCTTGAAAATCATCGCGTTGCCCGCGGCCAATGCCGGAGCCGATTTCCACAGGGCGATCTGGATCGGGTAGTTCCACGCGCCGATACCGGCCACAACGCCCAGCGGCTCGCGACGGGTGTAGACGAACGAGGTGTCACGCAGCGGGATTTGCTCGCCTTCAATGGCTGGGGCCAGGCCCGCGTAATATTCCAGTACGTCGGCGCCGGTCACGATGTCGACGTAACGGGTTTCGGAGTACGACTTGCCGGTGTCCAGGGTTTCCAGTGCGGCCAGTTCATCGTTGCGCTCGCGCAGGATGTCCACGGCACGGCGCAGGATGCGCGAACGCTCCATGGAGGTCATGGCGGCCCAGATCTTCTGGCCTTTTTCAGCGCTGACAACGGCGCGTTCGACGTCTTCTTTGGTCGCACGCTGCACTTGGGCGAGGACTTCGCCGTTGGCCGGGTTGATGGCATCGAAGGTTGCATCGCTGCTGGCGTCGGTGTAGCCGCCGTCGATGTAAAGTTTTTGCAGTTCGAAACGGGCCATAAAATCCTCGCAAGTGCATAAGTGGTTGGCGTTGATCGTGTCACTGGATGCCATCTGACTGGGGCAACTCAGATTCACGACAGTTCAGGGGTTAAGCAGTCATTGAGGCCTAACTCATCTGTTTCGCCAGTTGTAGATCCATGTATTCGTAGCAGATGCGTTGCGCCTGCTCGGTGTCGAAAGCGTCTCCCGACAGGGCACCCCGCAACCAAAGACCATCGATGAGAGCCGCCAGTCCGCGGGCTGCCGAGCGGGCTTCGGCCAACGGCAATACACGACGGAACTGGCAGCACAGATTGGAATACAGGCGGTGATCGTTGATCCGCTGCAATCTGTGCAACGACGGCTGATGCATGCTGGCGGCCCAAAAGGCCAGCCAGGTTTTCATTGCCGGGCCACTGACCTGGCTGGCGTCGAAGTTGCCTTCAACGATGACCTGCAAGTGCGCCCTGGGGCTGTCGTCACCCAACGCTTGGCGGCGCTCGGTGACGTTGTCGATCAAGACGTTCATCAAGTACCGCATGGTGGCGGCAATCAGACCGTTCTTGTCTCGAAAGTAGTGGCTGATGATGCCGTTCGACACGCCGGCCAAACGGGCAATCAGCGCAATGCTGGCATCCGCCATACCAACCTGATCGACGGCCTGTAACGTGGCTTCAATCAACTGCTGACGGCGTATGGGTTGCATACCGACCTTGGGCATTTTTGCTCATCTCCTTGGGCCGGCGGACAGTGCAGGGAAGCTCACTGAACGGCGGCCAGTCTATTTTGTTTTGATTGAACGTTCAATCAACAAAGAATACTATCTGCGACAATTCGTCGCGATTGATGCCGGTTTCCTACGCATGAATGGCGCAATTCGGCACGGCAAACATCACCAAACCCCCTGATTTTGCAGGAGCACACCGGCTCGCGAAGGTCATGACCGATAGACGCGCCAGAGGCACAGGCGCGGCGCTCTTGGGATTTTCGCCAGCCTGCGTGCTGCGACAAAGGTTGTGTTCACAGGGGCCGTTTTTTTTTGCGGTGTCTTTATATCACCCGACCGTTGGTCGCTATCTAAGCGAATAGTCGGGTGGTGCGTTGCTGATCGTTCTTCTCTCGCACTGCCTGGAGCATCCGTGCAATGAGTTCTGCCTCTCTTATAAAGACCCCACCGCAAAAGGTGACGGTCAACGGTTGGGTGTTTTACACCTCCACTGCCTTGATACTGTTGTTGACTGCCATCCTGATCGCCGCTCCCGAAGAAGCCGGCCGCGTGTTGGGCGTTGCCCAAGAGTGGCTGTCGCGGACCTTCGGTTGGTACTACATGGTGGTGATCGCCGCTTACCTGATTTTTGTGGTCGGGCTGGCGTTCTCCTCGTACGGCAAACTGAAACTGGGGACCAAGCAAGACACCCCGGATTTCAGCTACGGCGCCTGGGCCGGGATGCTGTTCTCCTCGGGCATCGGCATCTCCTTGCTGTACTTCGGCGCCTCCGAGCCGCTGGACCACTACTTCAACCCACCTGAAGGCGTGTCGGGCAGCCATGAAGCGGCGCGTCAGGCGCTGCAACTGACCTTCCTGCACTGGGGCCTGCACGGCTGGGCGATCTACGCGTTGGTCGGGTTGGCCGTGGCGTACTTTGCGTACCGTCACAACCAGCCGCTGGCCTTGCGTTCGGCGCTGTACCCGTTGATGGGCGAGCGTTGGGTCAAAGGCGCTGCGGGCCACGCGGTGGACGGCTTCGGCATGTTCGTCACCTTGCTCGGCCTGGTGACCAACCTGGGCATTGGTGCGATGCAAGTGTCCTCCGGGCTGGAAAACCTGTTCGGCATGGAACACAGCAACACCAACCTGCTGATCGTCATCATCGTGATGAGCACCGTGGCCACCATCGCGGCGGTCTCCGGTGTTGAAAACGGCATTCGTCGCCTGTCCAACCTGAACATCGTGCTGTTCAGTGGCTTGCTGATTTTTGTGTTGTTGTTCGGCCCGACCCTGCACCTGCTCAACGGCTTTGTGCAGAACACCGGTGACTACCTCAACGGGTTGATCATGAAAACCTTCGACCTGTACGTGTATGCAGGCGACACCGGCAAAACCGAAGGCTGGCTGGGCCTGTGGACCCTGTTCTACTGGGCTTGGTGGATTTCCTGGGCCCCGTTTGTCGGCATGTTCATCGCGCGTATTTCCCGTGGCCGCACCGTGCGTGAGCTGGTGGCGGGCGTGCTGCTGATCCCGCTGGGCTTCACCCTGGCATGGCTGTCGATCTTCGGTAACTCGGCGCTGGATCTGGTGGTCAACCAGGGCGCGGTGGAACTGGGCAAAACCGCGCTGGAACAGCCCTCGATGGCGATTTACCAACTGCTTGAGCACTACCCGGCGTCGAAAATCGTGATCGGCGTGTCGATCTTTGTTGGCTTTGTGTTGTTCCTGACACCCGCCGACTCGGGCGCCGTGATGATGGCCAACCTGTCCTGCAAAGGCGGCGACGTCGACGAAGACGCCCCGCACTGGCTGCGAATCTTCTGGTCGGTGGTGATTACGCTGGTGACCATCGGCCTGTTGTTCGCCGGTATCTTTGCGGCGATGCAAACCATGGTGGTGTTGGCGGGCCTGCCGTTCTCGGTGGTGCTGATCCTGTTCATGTTCGGCCTGCACAAAGCGATGCGTCAGGACGCCCAAATGGAACTGGAACAGGCCGAACTGGCGGCGCGTGGACGTCGTGGTTTCTTCAGCGAGCGCTTGACCGCCCAAGAGCTGCAACCGACCCAAGCGGTGGTTCAGCGCTTCATGGACAAACACGTGACGCCCGCGCTGGAAGAAGCGGCCGTGCATTTGCGCAGTCAGGGCCTGGACGTACAAACCCTGCTGGGCAAAGCCAAGCGTTGCATGGGCGTGCGGGTTGAAATGGACGAGGGCAACCCGTTCGTTTACGAAGTCAGCCTGGACGGCTACCTGGCGGCTCCAAGCGAGTCGGAGCAAAACGCGACGAGCAGCGAAGAAGTGCGCAGCCGTTACTACCGTGCCGAAGTGTATTTGCACAACGGCAGCCAGGAGTACGACTTGATGGGCTTCACGGATGACCAGATCATCCGTGACGTGCTCGACCAGTTCGAAAGCCATCGCCAACTCCTTGGCCGGGTGTATAGCTGAGTGGAGCGGGGTGCAAGGCAGGGTCGGCCGTGTTGGCCCTTGCCCTCACCCCAACCCTCTCCCGCAGGGAGAGGGGGCTGATTGAGGCGTTAGCGAGAGCCCGTTCATTCAGTTAAATCGTCTGGCCACCCCAACCCTTTCTCTGTGGGAGAGGGCTGGGGCGAAGGCCGGCGTCTAACCTAAATTCTTGCCTAACAACGCGTGATACAGCTCCGTATCCCCCAAAATCCCCACCACTTGCTGATTGTCATGCAGCACCAGTTTGTTGCCCGTCTGGTAACGAATCTGCAACGCATCACGCATGCCAATGTTGCTGTCCACCAGCGTCGGGCTGCGGCCCAGCCCTTCCACGGCCTGCCCGTGCTGCCACTGCTGCAAATTCAGTGACGTCGCCCCCTGGCGTACACCCTTGATGGTGTTGCCCTGCGCCAGGTCAATCCAGGAATCATCCCCCGGATCAATGCACACCGAACCATTGACCCGTTTGCAGTTGTCCAGCGAACGCATCAGGCTGCGCCCGCACAACACGTTCAGCGGGTTGGTGTGGGCGACAAAGGTGCGCACGTAATCATCCGCCGGGTTGAGGACGATCTCTTCCGGTTTGCTGTACTGGATGATGCGCCCGTCTTTCATGATCGCGATGCGGCTGCCCAGCTTCAGCGCTTCATCCAGGTCATGGCTGACAAACACAATGGTCTTGCTCAGCTTGCGTTGCAGCTCCAGCAGTTCGTCCTGCAACCCCTGGCGGATCAACGGGTCGAGCGCTGAAAACGGCTCATCCATCAGCAAAATGTCGGCGTCCATCGCCAAGGCGCGCGCCAGCCCGACCCGCTGCTGCATGCCGCCACTCAGCTCATCCGGTTTTTTATTGCGCCATTGGGTCAGGCCAACCAGCTCCAGTTTTTCATCCACCAGCGTGCGCCGCTCTTTCTCCGGGCGACCCTGCATCTCAAGCCCAAAACTGATGTTCTCGCGCACGGTCAGCCACGGCATCAACGCGAACTTCTGAAACACCATGGCAATCCGTTGAGTGCGCATCATCTTCAGCTCGGCCGGGCTGCACGAGGCGATGTCGATTTGCTTGCCTTCATGCTCCACGTACAAATGGCCACGGCTGACGGTGTTCAGGCCATTGATACAGCGCAGCAAGCTGGATTTGCCCGAGCCGGACAAGCCCATCAATACGCAAATTTCACCCTTGTCGATGTCCAGGCTGGCCTTTTCGACGCCCACAATCTGACCGGTTTTTTTCAGGATCTGGTCACGGGTCATCCCCTGATCCAGCAAACCCAGCGCCTCACGCGGGTCTTTGGCGAAAATCACGTCTACGTTATCGAAGCGAATAATGCTCATGCGTCGGCTCCTTTCTTGGCGTCCGGCTGCTTGCAGATCCGGTCGAGCATGATGGCCAACAACACAATCGCCAGCCCGGCTTCAAAGCCCAGCGCGATGTCAGCGGTGTTGAGCGCGTTGACCACCGGCTTGCCCAGGCCGTCAGCCCCCACCAGCGCGGCGATGACCACCATCGACAACGACAACATGATGCATTGCGTGATGCCCGCCGCGATGCTCGGCATGGCATGGGGCAGTTCGATGCGGGTCAGCAGTTGGCGTCGCGAGCAGCCAAACGCCTTGCCCGCATCGAGCAGTTCGTGTGGCACGTCGCGAATGCCCAGATAGGTCAGGCGGATCGGCGCCGCAATGGCGAACACAACGGTTGAAATCAACCCCGGCACTACCCCGAGCCCAAACAGGGTCAAGGTGGGGATCAAGTAAACGAACGTAGGAACGGTCTGCATCAGATCCAGTACCGGTCGCATAAAAGTGTAGAACATGGGTTTGTGCGCCGCGAGAATCCCCAGCGGCACCCCGATAATCACGCACACGAACGTGGCAAACAGCACCTGCGCCAGGGTCTCCATGGTCTCCTGCCAATAGCCCAGGTTCAGGATCAGCAGAAACGACAGCGCCACAAACACCGTCAGCGCCCATTTGCGCTGGATGACATGCGCCAGCAGGGCGATTAGCCCGATAAAGACAAAAGGGTTGAACCAGGTCAGCGCAAACGTCACGCCGTGGATCATCGTTTCCAGCGACGTCGCGATGGCATCGAACGTGCTGGCGCCGTGTTGCGTCAACCAGTCGACAAAGCCCGCAATGTACTGGCCTAAAGGGATTTTTTGATCGATCAGCATGGTAGTGAACGTCCGCATGCAGGGGGAATGGAAACGGCGCCCGGCAAACCCGTTGCCCGGCGCCCGCAATTACTGCGCAAGGCTGGCTTTCACGGCCTCCAGACCCGGTTTGCCATCCAGCGTTGTCACGCCCGCCAACCACGTGTCGAGCACCTGCGGGTTCTGTTTGAGCCACGCCTTGGCGGCCACGTTTGGCTTGATCTTTTTATCCAGCACCTCGCCCATCAAGGTGCTTTCCATGTCCAGGCTGAACACCAGGTTTTTCAGCAACTGACCCACGTTGCTGCACTCCTCGGAATAGCCCTTGCGGGTATTGGTGTAGATGGTGGCCTGCCCATAATTGGGGCCAAAGAAATCGTCACCGCCGGTGAGGTATTTCATTTTGAAACGGGTGTTCATCGGGTGCGGTTCCCAGCCCAGAAACACCACGTCAGTGCCACGGCGCTGCGCGCGGTCGACCTGCGACAGCATCCCCGCCTCGCTGGATTCCACCACTTTGAACCCGGCGTCTTTCAAGCCGAACGCGTTCTTGTCGATCATGGTCTGGATCATGCGATTGCCGTCATTGCCGGGCTCGATGCCATAGATCTTCGCGCCCAGTTCCTGCTTGAACTTCGGCAAGTCGGCAAAGTCCTTCAAGCCCTTGTTGTAGAG
Source organism: Chrysomela aeneicollis (assembly GCA_029955515.1). Classification (NCBI taxonomy): domain Eukaryota; kingdom Metazoa; phylum Arthropoda; class Insecta; order Coleoptera; family Chrysomelidae; genus Chrysomela; species Chrysomela aeneicollis. The sequence goes on along the minus strand of JARUHQ010000060.1, from coordinate 79,346 downwards.
CGCTTCAGGGACGGCAAGCGTGTACTTGGCGTTCTCCAGGTTGGCGCGCACGGTCTCCACCGTCCCGGCGTCGCGATACGGCTTGATGTCGTTCTCCATGGTCGGCATCCAGTTGCCCAAAAACACGTCCATGTTCTTGCCGTCCGCCAGCGACTTGTAGGTGACCGGCACCGAAATCATGGTGGTTTTAGTCGTGTAACCGAGTGCGTCCAACAACGTGCTGGCGACGGCGGTGGTGACGGTGATGTCTGTCCAGCCGACATCCGAGAAGTTCACCGTGGCGCATTGCGCAGGTTCGGCGGCGTGGGTGATGACCGGCAGACTCAACAGTGCAGCCAACAACACTGATCGGGTGTGGTTCATGGTTCGACTCCTGGCGTTCGTGGGGCGGTTTCGAGCGTGAAACCGTACGTATCAGTTGCGGTTGGGCAATGCCGGGCTGACCGGGCATCGTGCAATCGAGTCAAGAACGATCATGTAACAGTCAAATTCAAACGCCTACAGGGAGCGTCGCATCCAGTACAGGGAGGGTCGTATCTGATGCCTGCGAGGTCGTATCTGGAAATTTATCGCCTGAAAACCGCGTGTTTAGCGTCGCGCCCGCGTTTAAAACGGCGAAGGCGCTGGCGGGCAACCGTGGGTCGCAGGTGGACGTTTTGCGCGGCGCAAGAGGGCTGATGATGGGCGCACTCATCCCCCGAGGTTTGTGCACATGGCTATCAGCGTGTTTGACCTGTTCAAGATTGGCATTGGCCCCTCCAGCTCCCACACCGTAGGGCCGATGCGGGCGGCGGCGTTGTTCGTGCAAGGGTTGCGCGAGCGCGATCAACTGCAACAGGTGCAACGCGTCGAAGTGCAGTTGTACGGCTCGTTGGCCGCCACCGGCGTGGGCCATGGCAGCGACAATGCCGTCATCATGGGGCTGATGGGCGAATGGCCGGACACCATAGACCCGGCCTGCATCGCTCCGCGCATCGCGCACGTGCGCGATTGCAACACCCTGTTGCTCAACGGCGACCTGCCCATTGCCTTTGAATGGACGCGGGACATGCGCTTGATCGAGCAGAACCTGCCGTTTCACCCCAACGCCTTGACCCTGATCGCGTCTACCCACCACGGCGAACTGCACCGCGACACCTATTACTCGGTGGGCGGCGGCTTTGTGGTGGACGCAGCGCAAGCCGCCAGCGGCCTGGCCGATGCCGACCGCAGCCAATTGCCCTATGACTTTGACAGCGCCGTGGCGTTGCTTGAGCTGTGCCGCACGCACCACCTGAGCGTGGCCGCCCTAATGATGGCCAACGAACGCACATGGCGCAGCGAAGACGACATCCGCTGCGGGCTCATGACCCTCTGGCGCGCCATGCAAGACTGTGTCGAACAGGGCCTCACCCACGAAGGCATCCTGCCCGGCGGGTTAAACGTGCGCCGCCGCGCCGCGCGGTTGCACCGCAGCCTGCTGGAGCTGGGCAAACCTAATGTCATCGGCTCAACCCTCAGCGCGATGGAATGGGTCAACCTGTTTGCACTGGCGGTCAACGAAGAAAACGCCGCAGGCGGGCGCATGGTCACGGCACCCACCAACGGCGCGGCGGGCATCATCCCCGCAGTGCTGCACTACTTCATGAAATTCAGCGAGGACGTCAGCGAAGCCCACGTGGTCGACTATTTATTAAGCGCGGCGGCCATCGGCATTTTGTGCAAAAAGAACGCCTCGATCTCCGGCGCTGAAGTGGGCTGCCAGGGGGAGGTCGGTTCGGCCTGCGCCATGGCAGCGGCGGGGCTGGCGCAGATCCTCGGCGCGACGCCCGAGCAACTGTGCAATGCCGCAGAAATTGGCCTGGAACACAACCTGGGCCTGACCTGCGACCCGGTGGGCGGGTTGGTGCAAGTGCCGTGCATCGAGCGCAATGCCATCGCGGCGGTGAAAGCCATCAATGCGGCGCAAATGGCCTTGCGCGGGGATGGCCAGCACTTTATTTCACTGGACCGGGTGATCCGCACGATGCGCGACACCGGCGCCGACATGCACGACAAATACAAAGAAACCTCACGCGGCGGGCTGGCGGTGAGTGCCGTTGAGTGCTGAATGCCCCGGCGGCGGGGCCAAGGACGGTTTGACGCGCCTGTCGCCAAGCAGGCGCGTGCGGCTTAGTGCGTCACCAGACAATCCAGCGATTTATCGACATACGCTCTGGCCAGCTCCGCCAGGTGCACAATCGACAGCACCACATCGCGCTGCGCCCCGTGCAAACCATTCCCCGCCTCGTTCGCCGTTGCCCCCATGCAGCGCAACAAGTCTGACGCTTGGGCCAAAGCCGCTTCTAAATTGACGCTGTTGGGGATGGCATACGTGCAACTGCCCGCAATACGAACAGGCCGATGGTCGGTGAGGTAGTAGTCGAGCGCGCGATTGGCGGCCGCACGGTCCAGTGACTCGGGCGTGCACCCAGCCGCATCCGGCAGGGTGAAAGCGGGCGGATCGGGAACAATTTTTTTCATGAACAACTCCAAACTCATTAAGGGAGCTGCCGTCCGTCGCTACTAAACGAATGGGTGGCAGCCGTACGCAGGTTAGTAGACCGGTGAGTTCGGAAACCGGCGCGCCCGAAGGCGCCCTGCGCACGGCCACCATAAAGCGGAGGCCGAAAAAAGCGCCTCATTCAGGTGGCGCCTTGCGCCAAACTCATACATCGGGCTACTAAACCCGGTCGCTGATTTGGCAGCGACCGGGCGAGACTAGACCCCGAATGTGAGCGGCGCAAGCGAGCGGGATTTTCTCGGAAGTTTCCTCGGAATGAAAGGGAGGCGTCGTACGAATCGCCTGATTTCACCCGCCAGTTACCCCCGCCAACCTGTCAACGTTGCCAGTAGTCAACGTGGGCGAGCGAGCGCAATTTGACGGTATCCCTGAGCCGAGCCTAAGCCGATGGCAACCTACCATTATCACTACGACCCCCTCGACCGATTGATCCAAACGGCGGGTATTCAACGCTTCTACAATCAATCGCGAATGACGACGGAGCTTGAGGGCACGCAGAGTTATAGCGTGTTCCAACAGGACGGGCGGTTATTGGCTCAAAGGCGACGTGACCGTACGAAAGATGAGTGCCACTTATTGGGCACGGATTTACAGCAATCGGTGTTGCACGCAGTGGGTGCCGATAAACATCACTCGATGGCTTATAACGCTTACGGCCATCGCCCGGCAGAAAATGGATTAATCAGTCTATTGGGGTTTAATGGCGAGCGTGCTGACCCCGTGACCGGGCATTATTTATTGGGCAATGGGTATCGGGCGTTTAATCCGGTATTGATGCGGTTTAATAGTCCTGACAGTTGGAGCCCATTTGGGCGGGGCGGGATTAATAGTTATGGGTATTGTGATGGGGATCCAGTTGGCCGAGAGGATCGAAGTGGGCATATTTCTTTTATGGTGAAACTGAGCAAAGGGTTTACACCAATTGGAAAAGGCTTTTTTTCAAAAAAAATTCCAGATTCAAAAAAATTTACCGAATTTTATGAACTTAAGGAAATTGCTCCTGGTGTCGCGGCAGCGAAAGAAACGAGAAAGGGTGGAACTTCTCGACTGACGATACATGCGCATGGTGGTGCTGGGTATATTGCTGCAAAAAATTCGATATTACATGGGGCCAACAGCATAGCCAAGCTTCTGGATGAGGCGGGCTATAAAGGTTACTCATCAATCAGGCTGCTGTCTTGCCATTCTGCTGATGGGGGGGCAACCTCACTTGGGCAAAAATTATCTAATATTACGGGGTTGCCAGTTAAAGGGTACATAGGACCGGTACATGATTTTTATGGCCCCAAAAGATTAATAAAAAGTTTTAGGCAGCTTGAAGGCAAGGACGTTGTCTGGGATGACAGTTTTTTTGTACCGAGAAAAGAGGTGCTGGTCAAAACGAAAGAGCAAGTTCTTGATTCTCGGTGGAAGTTTCTTGGCTATGAACCCGTTAGTTTCAACCCTATTAGAGACTCTTGAGGCGCGGGCATGGCGCTTCTTTCCAGTGCGTACTGACTCTTTTGAGAGCATTAAAGGAAACCTGTGAGGTCGGTGACACTGCCTGTCGGGGTTGTTCCCAGGATTTGCCCTAAGTGCTACCGATGTGCGCAATGTTGGTGCAAGCACGGTGACGTGCCAGTTGATCAGGCGATAACCCCACTGGCTCGGCCTCCCACCCAGCCCCATTGCGACGTCGTTTTCAGGCTTTATTGAATGCCTATTCAAGTTTAGGCATGGCATTTGCGTTGTCTTCGCCAAGCCCCCAGCCAAGTGGGCAATAACAAGAGCCTGCGCCTGGGCCATTCTCTGCATTGTGTGAGGAGATACTGCGATGACGTCGTTCAACTCCGGGGCTCAACCCCAGAACCGTGCGCCTCAATCCATCGGCTTTTTGCTGCTGGACAATTTCACGCTCATTTCCCTGGCCTCCGCGATAGAGCCCTTGCGCATGGCCAATCAGTTGTCCGGCCGCGAGTTGTATCGCTGGTCCACGCTCACCGCCGATGGCAGTCAGGTGTGGGCCAGTGACGGCCTGCAAGTCACGCCCGATGCCAGCATGCACAAGGCCCCGGCGCTGGACATGGTGATTGTGTGCGGCGGTATCGGTATTCAACGCACTGTTACCCGCGAACACGTTTCATGGTTGCAAAGTCAGGCGCGTCAGTCCCGCCGGTTGGGCGCGGTGTGCACCGGCAGTTGGGCGCTGGCGTACGCCGGTTTGCTCGACGGGTTTGATTGCAGCGTGCATTGGGAGTGCCTGGCGTCGATGCAGGAAGCCTTCCCGCGGGTGTCGATGAGCACCCGTTTGTTCACCTTGGACCGTTGCCGGTTTACCAGTTCGGGCGGCACGGCGCCGCTGGACATGATGCTGCACCTGATCAGCCGCGATCATGGCCGCGAGTTGTCGGCGGCGATTTCCGAGATGTTTGTCTACGAGCGTATTCGCAACGAGCAAGACCACCAGCGCGTGCCGCTCAAGCACATGCTCGGCACCAATCAGCCCAAGTTGCAGGAAATCGTGGCGTTGATGGAGGCCAACCTTGAGGAGCCCATCGACCTTGACGAGCTGGCCGAGTACGTGACGGTGTCGCGTCGCCAACTGGAGCGGCTGTTCCAGAAATACCTGCATTGTTCGCCGTCGCGTTATTACCTCAAGCTGCGGCTGGTCCGGGCCCGGCAACTGCTCAAGCAAACGCCGATGTCGATTATCGAAGTGGCGGCGGTGTGCGGGTTTGTGTCAACGCCGCACTTTTCGAAATGTTACCGCGAGTATTTTGGCATTCCGCCGCGCGATGAGCGCGTAGGCTCCAACACCGCGCAACAGACCACGTTGGTGCCGATCCCGCAGTCGTTGCTGCTCAGCCCGCTGGCGGGGCCGCTGTCGGCGTTGAACCAGGCGCGCAATGAATCGACGTTTGCCAGCGTGCGGCTGTAACCGCACGCCTGGGTCGGGGGCAATCAGGTGCGTTTGAAACGCACCAGCCCCGGTAGTAGTTGTTGGTCGATGGCTTGGCGCACCGCTGGCAAGAGTGTGGCGTTGCCGGTGTAAAGTTTTTCGACCATCTGTTTGAGTGCCTGCGCGCCGGTTTCACTCAAACCGCACACCGCGCTTTTGCAGGCCTGCTCCGCGCTGCCCGACACCTCAAAGCCCAGCGAGCGCAACTGGTTGACCAGGTCCACTTCATCAATCAAGTCTGCGTGCATCATAGTTTTATCCTTCTGCAGGGCATGAACGTGAAGTGAGTCTGGTCGTGCTCGTGGCGATGGGCAAGCGCACGTTGACCGGATGTCTGGTTTGCCTAAAAGCAGGTCGTTTTCAGGCTTTTAACAAGGCGGCGCACGCTGTTTTGTAAGCGTCATGTTGGTATTTGTTGAGCGACGCAGGCAGGTCGAACGCGTGTTTTTTGAATTGCGCGGTCAGGGTTTGCGGCGAGAGCAATTGCACGTCGCAGTGGTCCAGCAACTGGATGATGCCCTCGATCTTGAACGTGGTCGGGCCACCGGCAAACTCGCCTTTTTTACTCCTTTTTTTGATGGCAATGCGCGTGATGGCGTGGGTGTCCACAAAGGCCGCGATCGAGGCAGCAAACGCTTTGACATGAGCGGCGTTTTCATCGTCGTCCAGGGCAATCTTTTTAGTGGCAATGGCCACGTGCTCCAGACCGTGGGCGCCTTGGGTGGCCACGGCGAAAATGGCTTCACTGCCTTTGATATCAATGCCGCAAATAGTCATAAAAAACCTGTGTTGAGTGAGTGACGTGAACCAGTCGTCGAGTCTGTTATTTCTGACAGTATTTTAGGGGGCCGTATTCACGGATAAGTGCTGGGCAGTGCGTGAGTGTCAGCGTGCACGTTGTACTCCCTGATGTATTAACTCAACACAAAGGATGTAGTGACATGAGTGCTAAAAAACAAAATCTGCCAGCGCCTATCGTTCAAAACTCTCAAAATATTGAACTGAAGGAAATTTCCATAAAAGGCAATGGAACCCACGTGAATGTGGTCGTCTCTGGCCTGCCCGGCAACACCAAGTTGACCGCCAACTTCAAGGTCGGCACCCATGATCGGCATGTGAGTGGCACCACGAGCGGCACAACGCCACTGAGGCTGCGTCTGGAATCAGGCTGGTACAGCCAATTTTCAGGTCAAACGGCAACTGTGACGTACACGACCGACCAAGGCACTTCAGATGCACTGAGCATCAAGATTGTTGATTAAGGTGCTCGCGACAGCCCCCCGCCTTTACGCGCCAGCCAAGGCGGTAGCTGTCGCATTTATTCCTGCCCAATCGATTCCAAAAACTCCGAGCGGTCATCGCTGACGCGGGCAATGCAGTCGTTCTGCGCAATGTTGAACGCCTCGGTGCCTGCCGTGGCCGGGAACACGGCAACCGCGCAATCGGCGTCGCGCTGGTGCAACCACAACGATTGGGCGGTTTTGATTTTGCTGGTGATGTTGTTGAGTTGGGTCGGGTTGCTGCCATACAACGAGGTCATGCGGGCTTGCAGGGCTTCGTAGTTATCGGTCAGCAACTGCTCGGCAGCGTTGCGGCTGAACACCGAACACGCCAAGGTTTGCTGGTCGTTTTCGACCGCGTCACAGGGGTTGAAGTCGGCATCATCGGCCGCGTATGCGCCGCTTGTGATCAACGCCAAGGCCAGGAGAATCGATTTCATTGCGCCTTCCTAATCCAGAGTTGGGACCGATTCTGGCTGAACCGCCCCCCAAATAACAGTCAGGCAGCATAGGCCATCAAGCGGCGGCGATGCGCTTTGTCGTGGATTGACGCTTTCGGCAATCGCGCTGTCGCTTTTGCACCCGGCCGCTTTTAACCCCCGGCCTATGCTGGCCCCACAGCGCCGGCAGACGATTCGGCGCCGCAATCGCCACCAAGGGGACGCCTGATGAGCCCAGCCGAGTTGCACGCCGACAGCATCGTTATCGACGGGCTGATCATTGCCAAATGGAGCCGCGACCTGTTCGAAGACATGCGCAAGGGGGGCCTGACGGCGGCCAACTGCACCGTGTCCGTGTGGGAAGGGTTTCAGGCGACGATCAATAACATCGTCGCCAGCCAGACGCTGATCCGCGAGAACAGTGACCTGGTCATCCCGGTCAAGACCACGGCCGACATCCGCCGCGCCAAGGAGCAGGGCAAGACCGGGATCATTTTCGGCTTCCAGAACGCCCATGCGTTCGAAGACCAACTGGGCTATATCGAGATCTTCAAGCAGCTCGGCGTCGGCGTGGTGCAGCTGTGCTACAACACGCAGAACCTGGTGGGCACCGGTTGCTACGAACGCGATGGCGGGCTGTCGGGGTTCGGGCATGAAGTGGTGGCCGAAATGAACCGCGCCGGCATCCTGTGCGACTTGTCCCATGTGGGCGCCAAAACCTCTGAAGAGGTGATCCTGGCTTCCACCAAACCGGTCTGCTATTCGCACTGCTTGCCGTCCGGTCTTAAAGAACACCCGCGCAATAAATCCGACGCAGAACTCAAGTTCATTGCCGACCATGGCGGCTTTGTCGGCGTGACCATGTTCGCGCCGTTTTTGGCCAAGGGCATCGACTCGACCATCGACGATTACGCCGAGGCCATCGAATACACCCTCAACCTCGTGGGCGAAGACGCCATCGGGATTGGCACCGACTTTACCCAGGGCCATGGGCAGGATTTTTTCGAAATGCTGACCCACGACAAAGGCTACGCCCGGCGCCTGACCCGCTTCGGCGAAATCATCAACCCGCTGGGCATCCGCACCGTGGGCGAGTTCCCCAACCTCACCGAAACACTGCTCAAGCGCGGCCACAGCGAACGCCTGGTGCGCAAGATCATGGGGGAAAACTGGGTCAACGTGCTCAAGGACGTGTGGGGCGAGTGACGCGCGCTCACACCTGCTGCGCTCACCGGTAAAGGCGCCAGCGCCACGCAACACTGTGAATCAATTTCTGGAGTGGTACCCATGGCTAAAATCGCCCCGCAACTGCCCATCGAAGTCGACAGCGAAACCGGCGTCTGGACCTCCGACGCCTTGCCGATGCTGTACGTGCCGCGCCACTTTTTCGTCAACAACCACCGGGGCATCGAGGACGTGCTGGGGGCCGATGCGTACGCCGAGATTCTCTACAAGGCCGGTTACACATCCGCCTGGCATTGGTGCGAAAAAGAAGCCCAATGCCACGGCCTTGAAGGCGTCGCGGTGTTCGAGCACTACATGAAACGCCTGTCGCAGCGCGGCTGGGGGCTGTTCAACATCCAGGCCATTGACCTCGACGCGGGGACGGCCACGGTCACGCTCCAACACTCGTGCTTTGTGTACGTGTACGGCAAGGTCGGGCGCAAGGTCGACTACATGTTCACCGGTTGGTTTGCCGGGGCGATGGACCAGATTCTGCACGCGCGGGGCAGTCAGTTACGCACCGTGGCCGAGCAGGTCTACAGCGGATCGCAAGAAGGCCACGACCACGGCCTGTTTACCGTCAAGCCGTTGTAAGTCGAGGATCGGGATATGGCGTTCGAAGCGATGTTTGAGCCGATTCAAATCGGCAAGTTGACCATCCGTAACCGTGTGCTCAGTACGGCCCATGCCGAGGTGTATGCCACCGACGGCGGCATGACCACCGAGCGCTACGTGCAGTACTACGAAGAAAAGGCCAAGGGCGGTATCGGGCTGGCCATTTGTGGCGGTTCATCGGTGGTGGCCATCGACAGCCCGCAAGAGTGGTGGAGTTCGGTCAACCTGAGCACCGACCGCATCATCCCGCACTTTCAGAACCTGGCCGATGCGATGCACAAGCACGGCGCCAAAATCATGATCCAGATCACCCACATGGGCCGTCGCTCGCGGTGGGACGGTTTTAACTGGCCGACCCTGATGTCGCCCTCAGGCGTGCGCGAACCGGTGCACCGCGCCACCTGCAAAACCATCGAACCCGAAGAAATCTGGCGCATCATCGGTAACTACGCCAGCGCCGCGGGCCGGGCCAAGGCAGGTGGGCTGGACGGCGTGGAACTGTCGGCGGTGCACCAGCACATGATCGACCAGTTCTGGAGCCCGCGCGTCAACAAACGCACCGACGAATGGGGCGGCAGTTTTGAAAACCGCATGCGTTTTGGCCTTGAAGTGCTCAAAGCGGTGCGTGCCGAAGTCGGCCCGGATTTTTGTGTGGGCATTCGCCTGTGCGGCGACGAGTTTCACCCCGATGGCCTGAGCCATGAGGACATGAAGCAGATTGCAAAGTATTACGACGACACCGGCATGCTGGATTTCATCGGCGTGGTCGGCTCGGGCTGCGACACCCACAACACGCTGGCCAACGTCATCCCGAACATGAGCTACCCGCCTGAGCCGTTCCTGCACCTGGCGGCGGGCATCAAGGAGGTGGTCAAGGCGCCGGTGCTGCACGCACAAAACATCAAAGACCCGACCCAGGCCACGCGCATCCTGGAAGGCGGTTATGTGGACATGGTCGGCATGACCCGTGCCCACATCGCTGACCCGCACCTGATCGCCAAAATCAAAATGGGCCAGGTCGATCAGATCAAACAATGCGTGGGTGCCAACTACTGCATCGACCGTCAGTACCAGGGGCTGGACGTGCTGTGCATCCAGAACGCCGCCACCTCCCGTGAATACATGGGCGTGCCGCACCTCATCCAGAAGTCCACCGGTCCCAAACGCAGCGTGGTGATTGTGGGCGCTGGCCCTGCGGGCATGGAAGCGGCGCGGGTGGCGGCCGAACGCGGGCACCACGTGACCCTGTTTGAAAAACGCGAGGCCATGGGCGGGCAAATCAGCCTGGCCGCCAAAGCCCCGCAGCGTGACCAGATGGCCGGCATCACGCGTTGGTTTCAACTGGAACTGGCACGCCTGAATGTAGACGTGCGGCTCGGAACGGCGGCCGATGAGGCCACGATTTTAGACCTGCGCCCTGACATCGTGGTGCTGGCCGTGGGCGGGCACGCGTATGTGGAACAGAACGAACACTGGGGTGCCGCCCAAGGGTTGGTGGTCAGCAGTTGGGACATCCTGGACGGCAAGGTGGCGCCGGGTAAAAACGTGCTGGTGTACGACACCATTTGCGAATTCACGGGCATGTCGGTGGCCGACTTCTTGGCCGAGAAAGGCGCGCAGGTCGAGATCGTCACCGACGACATCAAACCCGGCGTGGCGATAGGCGGCACCTCGTTCCCCACCTACTACCGCAGCCTGTACCCCAAAGAAGTCATCATGACCGGCGACATGATGCTGGAGCAGGTGTACCGCGAAGGCGACACGCTGATTGCCGTGCTGGAAAACGAATACACCGGGGCCCGGGAAGAGCGCGTGTTGGACCAGGTGGTGGTGGAAAACGGCGTACGCCCGGACGAAGCGCTGTACTACGCGCTTAAACCCGGTTCGCGCAATAAAGGGCAGATAGACGTTGAAGCGTTGTTCGCGATCCAGCCGCAGCCGTGCCTGAGCGAGGCGGGTGACGGGTACTTGTTGTTCCGCATTGGTGACTGCGTGGCGCAACGCAATGTGCATGCGGCGATCTATGACGCGCTCAGGTTGTGCAAGGACTTCTGAGGTAAACCCCGGCATAGCGGCCATACACCGTACCGCCGCCTTTCCCGGCGGGAGAGGGCTGGGGTGAGGGCCTGTGTTTAAACCGACTGTAGAGGGGAGCCACCCATGCTGACTATTGTTCTTCCCATCCTGATCTTCTCGGCACTGGGCCTGACCCTCATCGGCGCGTTTCGGCGAATCCACCTCTGGCGTCAGGGCCGCCCGTCCCGCGTCGATCTGCTGGGCGGCCTGCTGGCCATGCCCAAGCGCTACATGAACGACCTGCACCACGTCGTGGCCCGCGACCGCTACATGGCCAACACCCACGTGGCCACGGCGGGCGGCTTTGTGCTGGCGGCGGTGCTGGCGATTCTGGTTCATGGGGTGGGCGTGCATCAGCGCGTCCTCGCCTACGCCTTGCTGTGTGCCACGGCGCTGATGGGTGTGGGGGCGCTGTTTGTCTTCAAACGTCGCCTCAACCCGCCGAGCCGTCTGTCCAAAGGCCCGTGGATGCGCCTGCCGAAAAGCCTGCTGGTGTTTGCCGCGAGTTTTTTCATCCTGACCCTGCCCGTGGCGGGGGTGTTGCCGGAAGGCTTTGGGGGCTGGTCGCTGGCCGCGCTGTTGGTTGTGGGCGTGGTCTGGGGCGTGGGCGAATTGTTCTTCGGCATGACCTGGGGCGGGCCGATGAAGCATGCGTTTGCTGGTGCCTTGCACCTGGCCTGGCACCGCCGCCCCGAGCGATTTGGCGGCGGGCGCTCCACCGGTTTGAAAGCCCTGGACCTGACCGATCGCCGCGCCCCTTTGGGCGTAGAAAAACCTGAAGACTTCACCTGGAACCAGCTCCTGGGGTTTGACGCCTGTGTGCAATGCGGCAAGTGCGAAGCCGCGTGCCCGGCCTTTGCGGCAGGCCAGCCGCTGAACCCGAAGAAGTTGATTCAAGACATGGTGGTGGGCATGGCGGGGGGCACCGATGCTCACTTTGCGGGCAGCCCTTACCCCGGCAAGCCCCTCGGTGAGCACGGGGGCACTGCGCATCAGCCCATCGTCAACGGCTTGGTGGACGCTGACACGTTGTGGTCTTGCACCACGTGCCGAGCCTGTGTCGAAGAGTGCCCGATGATGATCGAGCACGTGGACGCCATCGTCGACATGCGGCGCTTTCTCACGCTGGAGAAAGGCGCCACGCCCAATACCGGTGCGCAGGTGCTGGACAACCTGATCGCCACGGACAACCCCGGCGGGTTCGCACCGGGCGGGCGCATGAACTGGGCCGCCGATTTGAACCTGCCGCTGATGCGCGACAAGCGTTCGGCGCACGTGCTGTTTTGGGTCGGTGACGGCGCGTTCGACATGCGCAATCAACGCACCCTGCGCGCTTTTGTCAGCGTCCTGAAGGCGGCGGGTGTTGATTTCGCCGTCCTGGGGCTTGAAGAACGCGACAGTGGCGACGTGGCCCGGCGTCTGGGCGACGAAGCCACGTTTCAAGCGTTGGCCACGCGCAATATCCAGACCCTGGCGCAATACGCCTTCAGCCGCATCGTCACCTGCGACCCCCACAGCTTTCACGTGTTGAAAAACGAATACGGCGCCTTGGGCGGTGATTACCGGGTGCAGCACCACAGCACCTACATGGCCGAGTTGATCGAGGGCGGGCTGCTTGAGCTTAAACCGGACACCGGAGGCCGCGTGACCTACCACGACCCGTGTTACCTGGGCCGCTACAACGGCGAATACGAGGCCCCGCGTCAGGTGCTGCGTGCACTGGGGCTTGAGGTTCAGGAAATGCAACGTTCGGGGTTCCGTTCCCGCTGTTGCGGCGGCGGGGGCGGGGCGCCGATTACCGACATCCCCGGCTCACAGCGCATCCCCGACATGCGCATGGCCGACATCCGCGAAACCGGCGTCGAACGGGTGGCCGTGGGCTGCCCGCAATGCACGGCCATGCTCGAAGGCGTGGTCGCGCCGCGCCCGCAGATCAAAGACCTGGCCGAACTGGTGGCCGATGCATTGGTGGAGCGAGCCACAGCGCCCGGCCTCGCGAAGCACAACACCCAGGAGGTGGTCGCATGAGTGACGTGCTTCGTCGTGACCCGCGTGCCGAGTGGATTGCCCGTAATCGTCTGCACCCGCTGCATGCGGCCTTGCAACCGCGGCTTGAACGCTGGATGGGGCCCAACGGCGTGCTGCGCAAAAATGTCCACGGCGGGGGGTTTATCGGCCCGCAGGGGCTTAAGCGCATTGACCGCAGTGGCGGCCAGCAAGGCGGGTCGACCCGGCGTGCGGTCAGTGTGCAGGCTCAACGGCCGCTGCATCAGGTGCCGAGCCCTGCGTTCTACATCGCCGTCGTGCCCGACCTGCCTGGAGGCCGCTTGAGTGCTCACGATCGCGACGTGCTTGGCTTGGCGCATGTCTTGGCAGGCAGCGAAGGCGCGGTGTTGGCCGTGGTATTCGGTGAGCATAAGGAGCGTGCTTTTGCAGAGGCCGGGGTGGATCGATTGCTGATGCTCGACCATCAAGGTTATGCACCGGAGCAGCAGGTGTTGGGGCTTCAGGCTGTGGATAACCAATTTTCCCCCCGGCATTGGGTGTTGCCCGACAGCCGCGAAGGGGGCGGTGAGCGGGGTCGGCGGTTTGCCGCGCGCATCGGTGAGCGCCCTGCAACACGGGTATGGCAGGTCAAGGACGGTCTGTGCATCGGCCGTGCGGGCGCGGGTGTGCAAGACCTGCAACAACCCGTGCCCCGGTTGATTTTGGCGGCAGCCGAATGCGCCGATGCGGTGAGCGAGACCCGCCACGAAGCGTTGGCCGTTGAGTTATCCACACCCGTTGTCGCCAACGTGCCGCGCATACAAGACCTGGGGCCGGTTGAAGTCGATCCGTCGGTGATCCCGATGGCTGAAGCGCCGTTCATTCTCAGTGGCGGCAATGGGGTCAAAGACTGGGGGCTTTTCCACAGGACCGCTGCGGCGTTGGGCGCCACTGAAGGTGCCTCCCGGGTGGCCGTGGACGCAGGCTTTATGGCGCGTGAGCGGCAAGTTGGCGCCAGCGGCACCTGGGTGACCGCCCGCGTGTATGTGGCGGTCGGGATCAGTGGCGCCATTCAGCACCTGCAAGGCATGGGGGCGTGCGACAAAGTCGTGGCGATCAACCTCGATCCGGCGTGCGACATGATCAAACGCGCCGACTTGTCGGTGATTGGGGATGCGGCGTTAGTGCTTGAGGCGTTGCTGGCGGCTGTGGATAAGTGGCGGCAAGACAACGTGCGGGATGCAGCTTAACCGCGCCCACACCCCCAACCCTCTCCCTCTGCGAGCGGGCCAGGGTGAGGGCTTTTGATTTGGAGCGTGATTCATGACCATCCCCACCGTCGTATTGGTATCCATCGGTATCCACCCCGCCTCACAGCGCCCACGCCGCGCCGAACAAGATGCCCGCGCGGTAGAAATGGGCCTGCAACTGGCCGGCGATGACCTGCACGTGCTGCACGCGGGCAACCCCCATGAGCCCGCATTGCGCGCGTATCTGGGCATGGGGCTGGCGCAGTTGCAGGTGCTCGAACAACCCCCACAGGCCGATGCCGTGCCCGTGCTGCGCGACTATCTGCGTGAGGCGGGTGTGCAGTTGGTGCTCACCGGCAATCAGGCAGAAACCGGCGAGGGCTCCGGCATGCTCCCCTACCTGCTGGCCGAGCAACTGGGCTGGCCGCTGGTGGCAGGGGTGGCGCAGATCGAGTCTGTCCACGACGGCGTGGCCAGTGTGTTGCAAGCCTTGCCCCGTGGGCAGCGTCGACGCCTGCACGTGCGCTTGCCCTTTATGGCCACTGTGGATAACGCCGCGCCCATTGGCCGACAAAGCGCTTATGGCCCGGCCATGCGGGGGGAGATCCACGCGCAAGACGTTGAGGTGGTTGACGATCAGTTATCCACAGCAGCCACGTTATCCCCTGCCAAGCCTCGACCCAAACGCCTCAAGGTGATCAAAGCCAAGAGCGGCGCCGACCGCATGAAAGCCGCGACAGCCAAGGCCGCAGGCGGCAGCGGACGCGTCCTCAGCGGGGCGAGTGCTGAAGAAGGCGCGCAAGCGATTTTGACGTTGCTGATCGAAGAAGGGGTGGTGCGGTGAGACTTGCCCACAAAGTCTGTTAGCGCTTGTGTGGATAACATGTTCGCTATCCGCTGCAAGCCATGCAGAACGTGGCTTGCAGGGTTTTGATCAAAAAATAGCCAAATACCGGTTTTATCCACGGCCCGCTCGCTAAAGCCTTGAATCGTGGCGCTTTCAAGGGCTTTTCCACAGCGGCAGGCACCGTGCATAAGTTGCGCACATTCTCTGTTGGCGGATGTGTGGATAACGTGTTCGCTTTCCGCTGCAGGCCACGCAGGACGTGGCGTGCAGGGTTTTGTACGAAAATTGATCAATGGGCGTTGGGTGGATGATGTGTCCACTTCCCCACAATTGCTGTGAGTGTGCCTGTGGATAACGTGTTCGTGCTTGGCTACACGCCTTTGTAGGCACGGGGTGCGTGCGCTTGATCAAATAATGATCACTGGATGGAAATACCTCGTTATACATAGCCTGCAAGCAGGCGTTGTGACAGCCCCCGTCGCGGGCTAAAAAGCCTATCCATCCAGGCGTAAGAGGCACCCATGACTGTTTTATTCAGACCGGCTCAGCGTGGCGACGCCCGCGAGATTGCACGTTTCTTCCAGATCACCTCGGAAGGCGGGGCGGATTACATCTGGAGCCTGATTGCACAACCCGGCGAGGACTTGCTGGAGGTGGGGGCGGCGCGTTACGCCCGTGAGGGGGTGAATTTTTCGTATGAGAACTGCCTGATCGCGGAGCACCAAGGGCGCGTGATCGGCATGATGCACAGCTACGTGATGCGCCACGACCCGCACGCCGAGCCGGTGACTGACCCGGTGTTGGCGCCCTATGCCGACATGGAAATACCGGACACGCTCTACATTTCAAGCCTGGCGCTGGACGAGGGCTGGCGCAATCAGGGGTTGGGGGCGACCTTTCTCCAAGCGGCCCAGGCGCGTTGTGACGCACTGGGGCTCGATGGCCTGAGCCTGATCGATTACGCCGCCAATACCGGGGCTCGACGATTTTATGAGCGCCACGGCTTTCACATTGTCAAAACCTGCCAGATCACCCCTCATCCGCTGTTTCGCGTGACCGGGCAGGCCTATCTGATGAGCAGGCCCGTGACCCGGTAACGCTGGCTTGGGCTGGGTCGATCGCCTCAGCGACACGTGCGCCGAGGCGATCGACGGCGGGCGTCAGGGCGCGCTCACTTCTTTAAGGTAGGGCGCAGGCGCGGCACCGAGGTTGCTGAGCATCCGCTCGCTGTACCAGTCCACGAAGTTGATCACGCCAAATTCGTACGTTTTGGAGTATGGCCCCGGCTGGTAAGCGGTGGAGTTGATCCCGCGCTGATTTTCTTCGGCCAGTCGCCGGTCCTGATCGTTGGTGGCGTCCCACACGGTGCGCATGCGCTGCACGTCGTAGTCCACACCTTCGACTGCCTCCTTGTGCACCAGCCATTTGGTGGTGACCACGGTCTCCTGCGCGCTGATCGGCCAGACCGTGAACACAATGATGTGGTCGCCCATGCAGTGGTTCCACGAATGCGGCAGGTGCAGGATGCGCATTGAACCCAAGTCCGGGTTTTTGATGCGGCCCATGAGTTTTGCACAGCCTTGTTTGCCATCCAGCGTCATCGACACCGTGCCCTTGAGCAGGGGCATGCGCACGATGCGGTTGCGCAGGCCAAAGCTTTGGTGGGCATAGGGGATGTGTTCGGCATCCCACGCAGCGGCCGAGGCGGCAACGTGGTCCTTGAACGCCTGATCGGCGCGCGGGTCGGTGACGTCGTCCCATTCCAGCAAGGTTTTGAGCAGTTCCGGGTGCGAGGCGTTGCAGTGGTAACACTCGCGGTTGTTTTCCAGCACCAGTTTCCAGTTGGCTTTCTCCACCAGCGTGGTCTGGATCGCCACTTTGGTGTTTTCCATGTCGTAGGGTTCCATGTAGTGATCGAGCGTGGCGAGGAACTCATCAATGGCCGGCGGGTGCTCGGCCAGGCTGATAAAGATGTAACCGCCCGCGGTTTTCACGTTCACCGGTTTGAGGCCGTACTGCTTCATGTCGAAGTCAGCGCCCATTTCAGTGCCTGCAAACAGCAGGCGCCCATCCAGCTCGTAGGTCCACTGGTGGTAATGGCACACCAGCTTGGCGACTTTGCCTTTCTCGCTGGTACACAGCCTGGACCCCCGGTGGCGGCACACGTTATGAAAGGCATGCACCTGGCCTTCGGCGCCGCGAATCACGATGATCGGGTTGTTGCCCACTTGCAGGGTCAGGAAGTTGCCCTTGCTCGGGATCTCGCAGGTCATGCCTGCGATCAGCCATTCCTTCTGAAAAATCTCCTGCATGTCGATGGCGAACAACCGCTCATCGTTGTAGAACGGCTGGGGCAGGGAAAACGTCCGTTCACGGGTGTGCAACATTTCGGCGGTGGCCTTGCGTGCGGGTTCCAGTGGATCGCCCAGGCTCAGGGTTGCGGTGACGTCCATCGTGTGGTCCTCATGGCCATGGGTGGCGGCCTTCAAGTGGCGGGTCAAGGGTGCGACGCAAGGTGAAGCCAATGGCGCTGAGTGTGCGTTTCAAGCGCGCGGCGGCCCTGTCTGTGAGCGACATGGCCCAATCTGTTCCCGACGCCCGGGCGCCCGTTTTCAGGGGCTGGTCGCGATAAGCATGTGAATGTCGCGAATAGATAAATGGCGCTCACGGCGCATGCGCAAAATCGCCAGCAAGAGGCCGGCAGTCGGCCGTGGAGAAGCGCATGTCCAACAGCTTTCTGAACCCGGTAACCACCCAGACCTGGGCCAACGGCCGCCACACCGTTCGCTGCGTGAAAGTGATTCAGGAAACCTGGGACGTGCGCACGTTCTGTTTTATGGCCGACCAGCCGATCCTGTTCTTTTTCAAGCCGGGGCAGTTCGTGACACTGGAACTGGACATCGACGGCGAGCAAGTGATGCGCTCGTACACCATCTCCAGCTCACCCTCGGTGCCGTACAGTTTTTCCGTCACCATCAAGCGCGTCCCCGGCGGGCGGGTGTCCAACTGGCTGCATGACACCTTGCAGGAAGGTCAGGAGCTGGCCGTGCATGGCCCGGTGGGTCTGTTCAACGCCATCGATGCGCCGAGCCCCAAAGTGCTGTACCTCAGTGGCGGGGTGGGCATTACCCCGGTGATGTCGATGGCGCGCTGGTTTTACGACACCAATGCCAATGTCGACATGGTGTTTATCCACAGCGCGCGGTCCCCCAAAGACATCATTTACCACCGCGAGCTGGAGCACATGGCCTCGCGCATCGACAACTTCAGCCTGCACCTGATCTGCGAAAAGCACGGCCTGGGCGAACCCTGGGCGGGGTATCGCGGGTATTTGAATCACAAAATGCTGGAACTGATGGCCCCTGATTTTCTGGAGCGCGAAGTGTTCTGCTGCGGCCCCACGCCGTACATGACGGCGGTCAAACGGTTGCTTGAAGCCAACGGGTTTGACATGAGCCGTTACCACGAAGAGTCATTCGGCGCGACGCCGCCCGGCGTGCGGGCCGATGCGCAAGAGCAGGCCGAGCAGGCGGCCGATGCCCCCGAACTGGACGCGTCCGAGCTTAATCAGGTGGAGTTCACGGCGTCGGGCAAGAGCATCCGCGTGGGCCCGGCGGAAACCGTGCATGCGGCGGCGGCCAAGTTGGGGCTGATGATTCCCAAGGCATGCGGGATGGGGATCTGCGGGACGTGCAAAGTGTTGAAGCTGGGCGGGGACGTGGAGATGGAGCACAACGGCGGCATTACCGATGAAGACGTGGCCGAAGGCTACATCCTGTCGTGTTGCAGTGTGCCGAAGGGGGATGTGCGGATCGAGTTTTAGGGTGGCTAGGCCCCTCTCCCTTTGGGTGAGGGGCCTTTGACGTCTGGCTTACAAGCTGAAGCGCGAAACCATGCTGTTGAGGTCTACCGCCAAGCGCGACAGCTCATTGCTCGCCGAGCTGGTCTGGCTGGCACCCGTCGCTGATTGCACCGACAAGTCGCGGATGTTGACCAGGTTGCGGTCCACTTCGCGGGCCACTTGGGCCTGTTCTTCGGCGGCGCTGGCAATCACCAGGTTGCGCTCGTTGATTTCCACAATCGCCGTGTTGATGGTGTCCAGCGCCAGGCCCGCGCCTTTGGCTATGTTGAGCGTCGATTCGGCGCGCTCGGTGCTGTTGCGCATCGAGTCCACGGCCTGTTCAGTGCCGCCCTGAATGCTGCCAATCATGCGTTCAATTTCGCTGGTCGACTGCTGCGTGCGATGTGCCAGTGCCCGCACTTCGTCCGCCACGACCGCAAACCCGCGGCCCGCTTCACCGGCACGCGCCGCTTCGATGGCTGCGTTCAAGGCCAGCAGGTTGGTCTGATCGGCCAGGCCGCGAATCACGTCCAGTACTTTGCCAATGTCTCGCGACTCAGCGGCCAGGTTGCCAATCAGGGTCGCGGTGCTCTGCACATCGCCACTCATGCGTTCGATGGCGCTGACGGTTTCGAGTACCAGGTCGCGGCCATCACCGGCCGATGCGGTCGCGTTTTTCGAGGCTTCGGAGGTGCTGACAGCGTTACGTGCCACTTCTTCCACGGCGCTGGTCATTTCGTTGACGGCCGTTGCGGCTTGCTCGATCTCGTTGTTCTGCTGGGTCAGGCCTTTGGCGCTTTCGTCCGTGACGCAGTTTAGCTCTTCAGCCGCAGACGCCAATTGCGTGGCCGAGCCCGAAATGCGTTGCAGGGTGTCACGCAGCTTGCCTTGCATCTTGGCCATGGCCTGCAACAGACGGCCCGCTTCATCGCTGCCATCGACCTTGATCGGGCGAGTGAGGTTGCCTTCGGCAATCGCTTCGGCCGCCTCAAGCGCCTGCGCAATGGGCTGGGTGATGCTGCGGGTCAGGAGCAGGGCGCAGGCGATGGTCAGCGCAGTGGCCAGTAACAGCAAGAACACCACCAGCTTGATCGCCGCCGAATACATGTCGCTGGCACGCTGATTGGCTTCAGTGATTTGCTGGCCATTAATGCGCATCAGGTTGTTGAGTTCTTTGTTGATCGCTTCGGAGTTTTCCAGCAGTTCGGTGTTGAGCAGTTCGCGCAATTGATCGACCTGGTCATTGCGCGAGTAGTTGCGCATGCGGTCTTGCAGTTGCCCGTATTGACCCATCAGTTGTTTGTAACGATCGTACACCGCTTGCTCTTGAGGGCTGCTGATGTACTTCTCGTATTCCGTTTCGGCCGTACGGATCTCTTGATTGCGCAGGTCCAGCAGTTCCATGGTTTTTTGCTGAACGTCGGGCTCACGGTTAATCAGCAAGCGGTACGACAGCACGCGCAGGCGCAACGCCAGTTGGGTGAACTCATCCAGGTTCTGGATGCTCGGCACGCTCGTGGTGCTGATGTCCTCGGCCGCAGAGCGGATCTGGCCCATCTGGAGCAGTGCGCCAGCCCCCAGAATCAGCATCAGTGTGCCGATCAGCGCAAAGCCTAAAAAGGCGCGCGGAGCGATATTCATATTGCGTAAAGACATGATGTTTCCTGAGGGATGAGGCGCGTTCCGTGCGACGTCAATGCGAGGTGTATATGACCTATCGGTCATAAGACTAAAGTCTTGAATGCCGTCCGCGAAATTGTTGCGCCGCAGGCTTTGCCGACCGGGGGCGGGAACCTAGTTGGCCTGCCACAGTCTTTAGGGGGCTAAATGAACGGCGCCCCTAGCTAAATCGGGCCTTTGGGCCTGAATAACCCTGGCTTAGAAGGTGACTTTTCTTTATCGTACGCGCCCTCTGAAACTGCTTGAGATCTTCCCCATGATTGAGTCATCCCTTAGCAAACTTGAACAACTGGTCAGCGACCTGGTTCAGCAAAAGCAAGAACTGCTGGACGCCAACTCTCAGCTGACGGCTGAACTGGCCCAGGCCAAAGACGAAAACGAAAGCCTGCAACTGAGCCTGATGGAACAGGAAGAGAAGCAAGGCGCCACCGCAGCACGCATTCAGGCACTGGTTGAGCGCGCGAGCGTGAGCCCTGTCAACGCATGAGCGTGGACAGAGACGGTGTAAATGTCGTCTCGATTCTGGGTAACGACTACACGATCAAGGCACCTGAAGGGGAGCAACAAACCCTGATGGCCGCCACCGTGATGTTGAAAGCCGCCCTGGCCGAAACGAAACGCAAGTACCCGAGCCTGATCGGGGACAAACTGTTGGTGCTGGCAGCCTTGAATCTGTGTTCGCAACAGATCGAACTGCAACTGAGCCACAAACAGGAGCTCGACCGTTATCAAGAGCAAGTCAGCGCCACGGTCGACGTGATAGAGCGAACACTCGGGCAATCCTGATGATTCGCCATGTTGTGCACAGCGCGCGTAACCCCTGAGCATGCAGGTGAGGGTTACGTCGCTGAACGCAGCCTCGCGGCACTCGTCCACGACCACAGGCATGACTTGATCCTGTAGCCGTCCCGAGACACGAGGCTGCGATCGATTGCGCCGCAGCCGCGGCGCTTATCCCGCCATCACTTCCCGAATATCCGCCGCCAGCTCCCGTACGCGGGCTTCTTCGGTGTCCCACGAGCACATGAAGCGGGCGCCGCCTTTGCCGATGAAGGTGTAGAAGCGCCAGCCCTTGGCGGTCAGTGCCGCTACCGCCGGTTCCGACAGTTGCAGGAACACGCCATTGGCCTGCACTGGGAACATCAGCTCAACCCCGTCAATGTCACTTACCAGTTCACTGAGCAATTGCGCGCAGTGGTTGGCGTGTTTGGCGTGTTTGAGCCAGGCGCCGTTTTCCAGCAAGCCGACCCACGGCGCCGACAAAAAGCGCATCTTCGAAGCCAGTTGCCCGGCCTGTTTGCAGCGGTAATCGAAGTCCACCGCCAGGTCGTGGTCGAAAAACAGGATCGCTTCGCCCACCGCCATGCCGTTTTTGGTCCCGCCAAAACACAGCACGTCCACGCCCGCTTTCCACGACAGCTCGGCCGGGGTGCAGCCCAGGTAGGCGCAGGCATTGGAGAAGCGCGCGCCGTCCATGTGCAGCAACAGGCCGAGTTCTTTGCAGGTGGCGCTGATGGCGCGGATTTCTTCCGGGCTGTAGACACTGCCCACTTCAGTGGCCTGGGTGATGGTCACCACGCGAGGCTTGGGGTAGTGGATGTCTTTGCGCTTGAGGGCGATCTCGCGGATGGATTCGGGGGTGATCTTGCCGTTTTCAGTGCGGGCGATCAGCAGTTTGGAGCCGTTGGAGAAGAACTCCGGGGCGCCGCATTCGTCAGTTTCGACGTGGGCCGTTTCGGAGCAGATGACGCTGTGGAAACTTTGGCACAACGCCGACAGCGCCAGCGAGTTGGCCGCCGTGCCGTTGAAGGCGAAGTACACCTCGCAGTCGGTTTCGAACAGTTTGCGAAAGTCGTCCGCCGCGCGCAGGGTCCATTGGTCATCGCCATAGGAACGCTGGTGGCCGTGATTGGCCTTTTCCATCG
Source organism: Chrysomela aeneicollis (assembly GCA_029955515.1). NCBI lineage: Eukaryota > Metazoa > Arthropoda > Insecta > Coleoptera > Chrysomelidae > Chrysomela > Chrysomela aeneicollis. The sequence goes on along the minus strand of JARUHQ010000060.1, from coordinate 56,702 downwards.
CAGACCAGACTTCGGGGCAGATACCGGAGTAGTTGTCGCTGGCGAATTGTTGGCTCTTGTTAGTCATTTCCCGGTTCCATGGTCAAAGTTGTCGTGCACTTTAGCCAAGAAATCTGCGGGTGCACAGGCACTGCTTAAGTCGCGGAAATCTCTTACGCCCAAACCGGCGAATGACCGGTCTGGCTTGTAGGAGCACGCCTGCCTTGCACGGTGCGTCGCGGGTTCGCCAGGCAATCTTACCGGCATGTCGTAAACGCACCACTGCGTGGCGCGCGTGGGCATTTGATCGCCCCGCGCCGGCCCTACCATCGGTCTCACAGGGCAAGCCCTCATCCAGACCAATGGCGCGCTGGCGCCGGGAGAACGCGATGTTCAGCAAGCAGGATCAGATACAGGGGTACGACGACGCCTTGTTAGCGGCCATGAATGCCGAAGATCAGCGTCAGGAAGATCACATCGAACTCATCGCGTCCGAAAACTACACCAGCCAGCGCGTCATGCAGGCCCAAGGCAGCGGCCTGACCAACAAGTATGCCGAGGGCTATCCGGGCAAGCGGTACTACGGTGGCTGCCAGCATGTGGATAAAGTCGAGCAATTGGCCATCGACCGCGCCAAGCAACTGTTCGGCGCCGATTACGCCAACGTTCAGCCGCACTCGGGCAGCCAGGCCAACGCGGCGGTCTACCTGGCCTTGCTCAATGCCGGTGACACCGTGCTGGGCATGAGTCTGGCCCATGGTGGCCACTTGACCCACGGCGCCAGTGTGAGTTTTTCCGGCAAGCTCTATCACGCCGTGCAGTACGGCATCGACACCGCGACCGGGTTGATTGACTACGACGACGTGGAGCGGCTGGCCGTCGAGCACCAGCCCAAAATGATCATTGCCGGTTTTTCGGCTTACTCCAAAACCCTGGATTTCCCACGCTTTCGTGAGATTGCGGACAAGGTGGGCGCGTACCTGTTTGTCGACATGGCCCACGTCGCCGGGCTGGTGGCCGCAGGCTTATATCCCAACCCGGTGCCGTACGCCGACGTGGTGACCACCACCACCCACAAAACCCTGCGCGGGCCACGGGGCGGGCTGATTCTGGCCCGTGGCAATGAAGCCCTGGAGAAAAAACTCAATGCCGCCGTGTTCCCCGGCGGGCAGGGCGGGCCGCTGATGCACGTAATTGCGGCCAAGGCCGTGTGCTTCAAGGAAGCTCTGGAGCCTGCGTTCACCACCTATCAACAGCACGTGATCGACAACGCTCAGGCGATGGCCGAGGTGTTTATCAAACGCGGCTATGACGTGGTGTCCGGTGGTACGGACAACCATTTGTTTCTGGTCAGCCTGATCCGTCAGGGCTTGACCGGCAAAGATGCCGATGCCGCGCTGGGCCGCGCCCACATCACCGTCAACAAGAACGCAGTGCCCAATGACCCGCAGTCGCCGTTCGTGACCTCGGGGTTGCGCATCGGTACCCCGGCGGTCACCACCCGCGGTTTCAAAGTGGCGCAATGCACCGAGCTGGCTGGCTGGATCTGCGACATCCTCGATCACCTCGGCGATGCCGACATTGAGGCGGACGTAGCGCGGCAAGTGACGGCGCTGTGCAAAGACTTCCCGGTTTATCGCTGAGCGCGGTTTTGGAGTAGATCCTATGCAACGGTATTCAGGCTTCGGCCTCTTCAAGCACTCCCTCAGCCACCACGAAAACTGGCAAAAGATGTGGCGCACACCGACGCCGAAAAAGGTCTACGACGTGGTCATCGTCGGGGGCGGCGGGCACGGGTTGGCCACTGCGTATTACCTGGCCAAGGTACACGGCATCACCAATGTGGCCGTGGTCGAGAAAGGCTGGCTGGGGGGCGGCAATACAGCGCGTAACACCACCATCGTGCGTTCCAACTATTTGTGGGACGAATCGGCGCACTTGTATGAGCACGCGATGAAACTCTGGGAAGGCCTGTCCCAGGACCTCAATTACAACGTCATGTTCTCCCAGCGCGGCGTCTACAACCTGTGCCATACCCTGCAAGACATGCGCGACTCTGAACGCCGGGTCAGCGCCAACCGCCTCAACGGCGTGGACGGCGAACTGCTCAACACGCAGCAGGTGGCCGATGAAATCCCGTACCTGGATTGCTCAAAAAACACCCGCTACCCGGTCCTGGGCGCCACCGTGCAACGTCGCGGCGGCGTGGCGCGTCACGACGCCGTGGCCTGGGGCTTTGCCCGGGCAGCCGATGCGTTGGGCGTGGACTTGATTCAACAAACTGAAGTGCTGGGCTTTCGCAAGGAAAACGGCGTGTGCATCGGCGTCGAAACCAGCAAAGGCTTTATCGGCGCCAAGCGCGTGGGCGTGGTCACGGCGGGCAATTCGGGGCACATGGCGCGTCAGGCCGGGTTCCGCCTGCCCATCGAGTCGCACCCGTTGCAAGCGCTGGTGTCCGAGCCGATCAAGCCGATCATCGACAGCGTCATCATGTCCAACGCCGTCCACGGCTATATCAGCCAGTCCGACAAAGGCGACCTGGTGATCGGTGCGGGGATTGACGGCTGGGTCGGCTACGGCCAGCGCGGCTCCTACCCGGTGATCGAACACACGATCCAGGCGATTGTGGAAATGTTCCCGGTGTTGTCCCGCGTGCGCATGAACCGCCAGTGGGGCGGTATCGTCGACACCACGCCCGACGCGTGCCCGATCATCTCCAAAACCCCGGTGCCCAACCTGTTTTTCAACTGCGGCTGGGGCACGGGCGGCTTCAAGGCCACCCCAGGCTCGGGCAACGTGTTTGCCGCCAGTCTGGCCAAGGGCGAGATGCACCCGCTGGCCGCCCCGTTTTCCCTTGAGCGCTTCCACAACGGCGCGCTGATCGACGAACACGGCGCTGCTGCCGTCGCTCACTAACAGGAGAAAGACCTATGTTGCATATCTTCTGTCCCCATTGCGGCGAGTTGCGCTCTGAAGAAGAGTTCCACGCCTCAGGGCAGGCACACATCCCGCGCCCGCTGGACCCCAATAGCTGCACCGATGCCGAGTGGGGCGATTACCTGTTCTTTCGCGACAACCCGCGCGGCCTGCACCACGAGTTGTGGAACCACGTGGCCGGGTGCCGTCAGTTTTTCAACGCGACCCGCAACACCGTGACGTACGAAATTCTTGAGACCTACCGCATCGGCAGCCAGCCGCAGTTCACTGAACAGTCGCCTGCGCCAGCCCCGACAACGGCCCCCCGCGAGCTGGGAGAAAAGGTATGAGCCAGACCCATCGCTTGGCCCATGGCGGCCGTGTTGATCGCACGCGCGTGCTGACCTTCACCTTTAACGGGCACACCTACACCGGTTACGAAGGCGACAGCCTGGCGGCCGCGTTGTTGGCCAATGGCGTACACATCATCGGCCGCAGTTTCAAATATTCCCGGCCACGGGGCATCTATGCCGCAGGCGCCGAAGAGCCCAATGCCGTGCTGCAAATCGGGGCGACCGAGGCCACGCAAATCCCTAACGTGCGCGCCACACAACAAGCGCTGTACCAAGGGCTGGTGGCCACCAGCACCAACGGCTGGCCCAACGTCAACACCGACATGATGGGCATCTTGGGCAAGGTGGGCGGCAAGCTGATGCCGCCGGGGTTCTACTACAAAACCTTCATGTACCCGAAGTCGTTCTGGATGACCTACGAGAAGTACATCCGCAAGGCGGCCGGGTTGGGCCGTTCACCGACGCAAAACGACCCCGACACCTACGACTACATGAACCGTCACTGTGACGTACTGATTGTCGGCGCCGGGCCTGCCGGGCTGGCGGCAGCGCTGGCGGCGGCGCGCAGTGGCGCCCGGGTGATCGTGGCCGATGAACAGGAAGAGTTCGGCGGCAGCCTGCTCGACAGCCGCGAAAGCCTGGACGGCAAACCGGCCATGGACTGGGTCGCCAGCGTGGTGGCCGAGCTGCGTGGCATGCCGGACGTGGTGTTGCTGCCACGGGCCACCGTCAACGGTTATCACGACCACAACTTTCTGACGATTCACGAACGCCTGACCGACCACCTGGGCGACCGCGCGCCGATTGGCCTGGTGCGTCAACGCATCCACCGGGTGCGGGCCAAACGTGTGGTGCTGGCCACGGGCGCCTGCGAACGGCCATTGGTGTATGGCAACAACGACGTGCCGGGCAACATGCTGGCCGGTGCCGTGTCCACCTATGTGCGGCGTTACGGCGTGGCGCCGGGGCGCACGTTGCTGCTGAGCACCAATAACGACCATGCCTATCGCGTGGCGCTGGACTGGCTCGACGCCAGCCTGCCAGTGGTGGCCATTGCCGATGCCCGCAGCAACCCGCGGGGTGCGCTGGTGGAAGAAGCCCGCGCCAAGGGCATCCGCATTCTGACCGGCAGCGCCGTGATTGAAGCCCGTGGCAGCAAACACGTGACCGGTGCCCGGGTGGCGGCGATCGACCTCAACACCCACCGCGTCACCAGCCCCGGCGAACTGCTCGATTGCGACCTGATTGCCACCTCGGGCGGCTACAGCCCGGTGGTGCACTTGGCGTCGCACTTGGGCGGCAAACCGGTCTGGCGCGAAGACATCCTCGGGTTTGTGCCCGGTGACGCACCGCAAAAACGTGTGTGCGTGGGCGGGATCAATGGCGTCTATCGCTTGGGCGACTGCCTGGCGGACGGCTTTGAAGGCGGCGTGCGTGCGGCCTGTGAAGCCGGGTTCAACGCCGTGGAAGGCGTGTTGCCCAAAGCCCTCAACCATCACCAGGAACCCACGCTGGCGCTGTTTCACGTGCCCCACGAAAAAGGCACGGCACGGGCGCCGAAACAATTTGTCGACCTGCAAAACGACGTCACGGCGGCTGCCATCGAACTGGCCACCCGCGAAGGGTTTGAGTCGGTCGAACACGTCAAACGCTACACCGCGCTGGGGTTTGGCACCGATCAGGGCAAGCTCGGCAACGTCAACGGGCTGGCCATTGCGGCGCGTTCGTTGAACGTCAGCATCCCGCAAATGGGCACCACCATGTTCCGCCCCAACTACACGCCCGTGACCTTTGGCGCGGTGGCGGGGCGTCATTGCGGGCACATTTTCGAGCCCGTGCGCTACACCGCGTTGCAGGCGTGGCACGTCAAACAGGGCGCAGCGTTTGAAGACGTCGGGCAGTGGAAGCGGCCGTGGTACTTCCCGCGTCCCGGCGAAGACCTGCACGCGGCGGTCAAGCGCGAGTGCCAGGCCGTGCGTGACAGCGTCGGCATGCTGGATGCTTCGACCCTGGGCAAAATTGACATTCAGGGGCCGGACGCGCGGGAATTCCTCAACCGCATCTACACCAACGCCTGGACCAAACTGGACGTGGGCAAGGCGCGCTACGGGCTGATGTGCAAAGAAGACGGCATGGTCTTCGACGACGGCGTGACCGCCTGCCTGGCCGACAACCATTTCGTGATGACCACCACCACGGGCGGCGCGGCGCGGGTGCTGCAATGGCTGGAGCTGTACCAGCAGACCGAATGGCCGGAGCTGAAGGTGTACTTCACCTCGGTCACCGACCACTACGCGACCCTGACCTTGTCCGGCCCTAACAGCCGCAAACTGCTGAGCGAAGTGACCGACATCGACCTGGACCGCGACGCCTTCCCGTTCATGAGCTGGAAAGAAGGCCGGGTGGCCGGCGTGCCGGCGCGGGTGTTCCGCATCTCGTTTACTGGCGAATTGTCGTACGAGGTCAACATCCAGGCCGACTACGCCATGGGCGTGCTGGAAGCCATCGTCGAGGCCGGCAAAGCCTACAACCTGACCCCCTACGGCACCGAGACCATGCACGTGTTGCGGGCCGAGAAGGGGTTCATCATCGTCGGCCAGGACACCGACGGCTCCATGACCCCGGATGACCTGAACATGGGCTGGTGCGTGGGTCGCAACAAGCCTTTTTCGTGGATTGGCTGGCGCGGCATGAACCGCGAAGACTGCGTGCGCGAGGCGCGTAAACAACTGGTGGGGCTCAAGCCGGTGAACCCGACTCAATGGCTGCCGGAAGGTGCGCAACTGGTGTTCGACCCCAAGCAGGCGATCCCCATGAGCATGGTCGGCCATGTGACCTCCAGTTACACCTGCGGCTCGCTGGGGTATTCATTCGCCATGGGCGTGGTCAAGGACGGTCTCAAGCGTATTGGTGAACGGGTATTCGCCCCGTTGGCCGATGGCAGCGTGATCGAAGCGGAAATCGTGTCTTCGGTGTTTTTCGACCCCAAAGGCGAACGGCAGAACATTTGATGGGTGATCACATGACGAGCGCAAACGTATACCAACAGCGTCCGGAGTCGGGCGCCAAAGCCGAGTCATCCTTGCACCACGCCCGGTTGTCGGCGCTCATCGGCCAGGGTCGGCAAAACCCCGGCGTCACGGTGCGTGAGAAAAAACTGCTGGGCCACCTGACCTTGCGTGGCGACGCGCGCGATCCGGCGTTCAGCGAAGGCGTACACCAGGCCCTGGGCCTTGAACTGCCGGTGGCGCTGAGCCTGGTGGCCAGCGGCGAAACGTCCTTGCAATGGATGGGCCCGGACGAATGGCTGCTGATCGTGCCGGGCGGTGAAGAGTTCAGGGTGGAACAGGCGTTGCGCGAGGCGTTGGCGGGTCAGCACATTGCCGTGGTGAACGTCAGCGGCGGGCAACAACTGCTGGAGCTGCGCGGGCCGAACGTGCGCGAGGTGCTGATGAAATCCACCAGCTACGACGTCCACCCTGACAACTTCCCGGTGGGCAAAGCGGTGGGCACGGTGTTTGCGAAATCGCAGCTGGTGATCCGGCATACGGCCGAAGACACGTGGGAACTGCTGATCCGCCGCAGCTTCTCGGATTATTGGTGGCTCTGGTTGCAGGATGCGGCGGCGCAATATGGGTTAAGTGTTGAGGCCTGAGTCGCGGCTGGCCCTCACCCTAAGCCTCTCCCGTTAGGAAAGGGTTAGGGTGAGGGGCTTTTGCTTTTCACATCAGAACACTAAAAGGAGCCCTTCATGAGCCGCGCCCCGGACACCTGGATTCTCACCGCCGATTGCCCCAGCAGGCTGGGCACGGTCGACGCCGTGACGCGTCACCTGTTTGAACACCAGTGCTATGTCACTGAGCACCATTCCTTCGACGATCAACGTTCCGGCCGGTTCTTTATCCGGGTCGAATTTCGTCAGCCACAAGGTTTTGACGAACCGGCCTTTCGCCGCGGGCTCAGCGAGCGCGGTCAATCCTTCGGCATGGCCTTCGAACTCACCCCGCCGCATTACCGGCCCAAAGTGCTGATCATGGTGTCCAAGTCCGACCACTGCCTGAACGATTTGCTGTATCGCCAGCGCATCGGGCAGTTGTCGATGGACGTGGTGGCCGTGGTCTCCAATCACCCGGACCTGGAGCCGCTGGCGCAGTGGCACGGTATCGCCTATCACCACTTCGCCCTCGACCCCAACGACAAACCCGCGCAAGAGGCGCGGGTCTGGCGCGTGATCGAAGACACCGGTGCCGAACTGGTGATCCTTGCCCGTTACATGCAAGTGCTCTCACCTGAGTTGTGCCGCAAGCTCGATGGCAAGGCGATCAACATTCATCACTCGTTACTGCCCGGCTTCAAAGGCGCCAAGCCGTATCACCAGGCCTACGAGAAAGGCGTGAAACTGGTGGGCGCCACGGCGCACTACATCAACAACGACCTCGACGAAGGGCCGATCATCGCTCAGGGCGTCGAGGTCGTGGACCACAGTTACTACCCCGAAGACTTGATTGCCAGAGGCCGCGACATTGAAGCCCAGACATTGGCCCGGGGTGTGGGTTATCACATAGAGCGGCGCGTTTTCCTAAATGGAGGTCGTACCGTGGTGCTGTGACACGCCAGCGCGCACTAAGCTGCAAGCAGATCGGCGGGCGGCTGGCCGGTCATCCCGCTCCATAACAACAAGGGTGAACTCAATGGCGGACAATCGCGGTGTGGTGTACCTGGGCAACGGCCAGGTTGAAGTGCAGAGCATTCCGTTTCCCAAGATGCAAAACCCTCAAGGCAAGCCCATCCACCACGGGGTGATCTTGCGCGTGGTGTCGACCAATATTTGCGGTTCAGACCAGCACATGGTGCGCGGCCGTACCACGGCGCAAACCGGGCTCGTATTGGGGCACGAAATTACCGGCGAGGTGATCGAGGCCGGGCGTGACGTGGAGCATTTGAAGGTCGGGGATTTGGTATCGGTGCCGTTCAACGTGGCCTGTGGGCGGTGCCGCAGTTGCAAAGAGCAAAACACCGGCGTGTGCCTGACCGTCAACCCGGCCCGTCCCGGCGGTGCTTATGGTTACGTGGACATGGGCGACTGGGTGGGCGGTCAGGCGGAATATGTATTGGTCCCTTATGCCGATTTCAACCTGCTCAAACTCCCGAACCGCGACGCCGCGATGGAGAAAATCCGCGACCTGACTTGCCTCTCTGACATCCTGCCCACCGGTTACCACGGCGCCGTCACGGCGGGCGTTGGCCCCGGCAGCACGGTCTACATTGCGGGCGCCGGGCCGGTGGGGCTTGCGGCGGCGGCGTCCGCGCGTTTGCTGGGCGCCGCCGTGGTGATCGTGGGGGACGTGAACCCGATTCGCTTGGCCCACGCCAAGGCGCAGGGCTTTGAAATTGCCGACCTGTCCAAAGACACCCCGCTGCATGAACAAATCGCTGACTTGCTGGGTGAGCCTGAAGTGGACTGTGCCGTCGATGCGGTGGGCTTTGAAGCCCGAGGCCACGGGCACGACGGCGTCAAGCACGAAGCCCCGGCCACCGTGCTGAACTCACTGATGGGCGTGGTGCGGGTGGCGGGCAAAATCGGCATTCCGGGGTTGTACGTGACCGAAGACCCCGGCGCTGTGGATGCCGCCGCCAAAATGGGCAGCCTGAGCATCCGCTTCGGACTGGGCTGGGCCAAATCCCACAGCTTTCATACCGGGCAAACCCCGGTGATGAAATACAACCGCCAATTGATGCAAGCGATCATGTGGGACCGGATCAAAATTGCCGACATTGTCGGGGTCGAAGTCATCAGCCTCGATGAGGCACCTCGCGGCTACGGGGAGTTTGATGCGGGCGTGCCGAAGAAGTTTGTGATTGATCCGCATCGGTTATTGCGCACCTGCACGTGAACTGAAAATGAAACAGTGGCAATTTAAATTGCCACTGTTTGATATCTCAACTAAAGCAGCTCACCCTCTGATCATAGATACGCTTACAGGAATGCTAGTTGGCGAAGGGCGTGGTAGCGCGGTTGCCGATTGTGAGGCGCTTGAAGTTGCAATGTTAGATGAGACGGGTGAATAAGTGAGTGTTGATGAACCAGCTGAAAGCGTTTTCCGCCCTGCACTGACGGGCCCAAAATACTCGACGGCCCCGCGGGGCATTAGCGCACTCCGAGGGGTTCTATTTGGATCTTCAAGGGCGGTTGCCACTTTTGCTAAGTATTTGTTCCGCATAGCCGCATCTATTCCGGAACTACTTTCAAGCTTTGTCAGCGAAGTCTTCATCACTGTAGGTTGCGCGGGCATGCTGGGTTGAGCTGCTTTCGCTGCTTTCGCTGCTTTCGCTGCTTTCGCAGTGCCAGGTGTTCTGGCACCGATTGAATTAAGAAGGCCTTTAAGGCCGCGTCTTAAAAAAACCCAAAAGTGCCCAGTTGGATCTTGCATCATTAAAGGGTTTGTAGGATACGCATACGCATTATTCTCCCCCTCCCCAAACGGGCTCCAACTGTCCGGGCTATTAAAGCGCATTAACACCGGGTTATAAGCCCGATAACCCTGGCCCAACAAATAATGCCCGGTGACGGCTTCCGGGTGCTCGCCATTGAAAGCCAGGAGCCGGGTGACGCCATTTTCGGCCGGGTGATGGCCATAAGGGGTATAGGCATACGCCTGTGTGCCTGCCGCGCTGGCGTGTTGCAGCACCGAGGTTTGCAGGTCGGTGGCCAGCAGGCTAGTGGCCTGCCCTTCTTGCACGGCTAAAGGTTGTGCGTCGAATTCCATGAAGCGGCGGGTGTTGGCCCCTTCAACCTCGGTGGCAATGCGATCGTTTTGATAAAACCGATGCGTGGCGTTGCGGGTGTTCAAGCGGTCCAGTGCGTCGTATTGGTAATTGTTTTGAAGCGTGGCGGGGGACTTTTTCATGCTCAATACCGAATCAGTGGTTGGATACGCTTTGAGCATCCATACGTATTCGGGGGATGTATAGCTGGCAGAAGTGATAGGTATGCGGCCTCACGGGCGGGCTCAAGTGCTGCAGGCGCGTGCGCTGCTCCCGTTCGGGCGAGCAGCAGACATCCCTTATTGCCCGTGCGGCCACCCCTGTCGGCTGTGGCAGTTATAAACATCGTCTGGGCTATTCGTCGTTCAGCGCTTGCTGGTCGAGGGCCAAGGAGTGAGTGTTTTTAATGATCGCTAGAGTGACGTTCTGATTGTCTTGAGTGCTTCAATCTGTTCTTTATAACGAGTGACTTTTCTCATAAGGCGACGCTCAAGTAAGTCTTGATAGGCCAAGCCTAGTTGCACTCTGTAATAGAGTTCATCGCTCTGCAACGAGCTGATGGCTTTTTCAGCGTCTGCTTTAATGATCTTCTTTAGGGCGTCGTATTCACGATGGTATTGATCGAGTTTTGCTTGTTGCTTTGGTGTTATACCATCATAGTCGTAGTTCTTAGTATAGGGACCTTTTATGTCAGGTGATTTGTTTATCCAGTATCTTTGAGAACCCAGATTTTTGTTCAGTTTATTTTGATAATGTTTTATGGCTAGATCATGTCGGCCCCCAAAGTTTTGGGGGGGCTCTGGAGACTGGCGTGGCCTTGTTACGCCTTCATCGAGTAAATATCTTATGTCTCTGCGGTTATAAAACTGATCTGTTAATAAAGCGTTGGTTTTGACTGTTGATTTTTCCATGAAGCCCATCGCCCTTAACAGCGGTTTAAATGAGAAGTGTCCAGAGGGGTCCACTTCGTCAAGCGGCTTATGACTGTACGCATACGCATTAATCCCCCCCTCCCCAAACGGGCTCCAACTGTCCGGGCTAATAAAGCGCATTAATACCGGGTTATAAGCCCGATAACCCTGGCCCAATAAATAATGCCCGGTGACGGCTTCCGGGTGCTCGCCATTGAAAGCCAGTAGCGGGGTGATGCCATTTTCGGCCGGGTGATGGCCATAGGGGGTATAGGCACAGGCCTGTGTGCCCGCTGCGCTGACCTGTTGCAGCACCGAGGTTTGCCGGTCGGTGGCCAGCAGGGTGGTGGTTTGCGCTTGTTGCACGGCCAAGGGCTGTGCGTCGAACGCGATGAAGCGGCGGGTGTTGGCCCCTTCAACCTCGATGGCAATGCGATCGTTTTGATAAAACCGATGCGTGGCGTTGCGGGTGGTCAGGCGGTCCAGTGCGTCGTATTGGTAATTGTTTTGAAGCGTGGGAGGGGACTGTTTCATGGTCAATACCGAATCAGAGGTTGGATACGATCCAAGCATCCACACGCATTCGGGGGGTGTATAGCTGGCAGAAGTGATAGGTCAGCAGCGCCCGTTGCCGGGCACTGCCTGAGTCACGGCCTGTCTTGACTCAGGTTGACACGTGCAAACGCCGGCCCAGTACGTCCAGCAGGTCGCAGCCGTCGCGCAGCAAGATGGCGCAGGCGTGGGTGAGGTGTTTGAGGTCGACGCTGTCAGCGTCGTTGAGTTCGAGCCGGTCAAGGCTTTCGAGCGCCTGGGTCACGGCCAGAATGCGCGCCGCCGCGTTGGCATGCAGGACGTCGGGCGGGCTTTGGGTGTCTATCAGCAGGCTGGGGATCAAGCAGTCGATGGCGGTCAGCGGGATGTAGGGGTTCATGGTGAAGCCTCGTTGTAGTGGTTGAGACTGCCACCCAATCGTCGCCAAACGAATAGGTGGCAGCTGCACGCAGGTTGGCGAACCGGCAACGAGACACCCGGCAGACCCGAAGGTCTCCCACGCGCAGCTGCCATAAAGCAACTTCGCGGATACGAATCATCCTGCAAAAAACAGGAGTTTTCGCACTCGTTGGTCAGGTCGCCAAACCCGGTCGTCATGAGGACGACCGGCGGACTATAAGCCGCTGGCCCGCAACCGGCAAACCTCAATTGCTGTAGGCCGTGGCGCTTTTGCATTAAGCTTGCCGGCCGTGGGACCGGCGACGGGCGTTGGGAACAACGGCCGGGGCGGCAGGTCTTACACACAGTTTCACTGCTCCGCCGGGAGTGGTCTTTGGCTTTTAAGAGGTGGACGCAATGAAGAAGTTGAGCGCCGTAGCACTGGCAACATGGATGACCGTGGCCGCGAGCCCGGTGTTTGCAGGGGGCTTTAGCCTGAACGATGCCGCAGGCATTTTGAATCAGGTTCAGGGCGGCAACAGCGCGAAGTCCGACCAGACCGTTCAGGCCCTGGCCCTGCTGAATAAAGCCCAACAGATGGGTGTTAAGCCTGAGCAGGCAGCCGGTGGCGTGGGCGCGATGTTGAGCCTGGCCAAAAACCAGCTCACCACCAATGATTACGCGGCCTTGACGCAGCAAGTACCGGGCATCAACAAAGTCACCGGGGCCGGTGCCTTGACCCAACTGAGCCAGTTCAGCGCCAAGAACCCGCAGATTGAGGCCCTCGTCGGGCAGATCAACCCGGTCAGCAAAGATGCCAAAGTGGCAGTGAGCAACGTGACGAATCAGTCGCAGCTCAACAGCGCGTTCGAAGCGCTGGGCATGAACAGCAGCCTGATTCAGGAGTTCGCACCGTTGATCACTCAGTACTTGGGCCAACAGGGCGTAGCCAGCCCGCTGTTGACCACGTTGAGTACGCTGTGGGGCGCTTAAAGGTCAGTTGCGCTCGGCACGCAAGGTGCTGATGCGCTGGTCCTTCTTGATCCAGAGCTGGTTGACCCAGCTCTGGACAACCTCACGAAACACCGGGTCGTTTTCGTAATCACCCTGCCACAACGCCGGGTCCAGCTCACGGGTCTGGATGTCGACAATCACTTTGGGCACTTGCCCGCTGATCAACTCCCAAAACCCCGGAATTCTGGCCTGTGGGTACACCACCGTCACGTCGAGTACGGCATCCAGTTGTTCACCCATCGCCGCCAGCACAAACGCCACGCCGCCCGCCTTGGGCTTGAGCAGGTAGGTGTAGGGCGAGTGTTGCAGCGCGCTTTTGGCCGGGGTGAAGCGCGTGCCTTCCAGGTAGTTGACCACCGTCACTGGCTGGCGCTTGAACAATTCGCAGGCGGCGCGGGTGATTTTCAGGTCTTGCCCTTTGAGCTCGGGGTGCTTGGCCAGGAACGCTTTGGAATAGCGCTTCATGAACGGGTAATCGAGCGCCCACCAGGCCAGCCCGAGAAACGGCACCCAGATCAGTTCCTTCTTTAAAAAGAATTTGAAGAACGGCGTGCGGCGATTCAGGCCCTGCATCAACGCCGGGATGTCGACCCACGATTGGTGATTGCTGATGACCAGATAAGAGGTGTCGCGGCTCAAGCCCTCGGCGCCGCGGATGTCCCATTGCGTTGGCAGGCACAGGGCGAAAATGCGCTTGTCGATGTCGGACCACGTTTCAGCGATCCACATGACCGCCCGCGAGTTGTAATCGCGCAGACGCCCCGGCGAGATCAGCTTGAGCAGGGCAAACAGCATCAGCGGACCAAATAAAACCAGGGTGTTGCACAGCAGCAAAAACGTGACCAAACAGCCGGTGAGCAGGCGGCGCATAAGCGACTCTTGACGATGTGAGGGTCGCCAATGATAAGCAGCACGTCACAGAACGCCAAACGGGAGTGTGGACAAATGTTTCACAGGCGATGAACTAGGCTGCGCGCACACCCGAACACGTGCCGCCCAAACGCGCTGCGTGCGATCGCCAGCGACCACGCCCAACGACCGGTTGCCCTTTGCCCGCGGGAACCAAGGCGCAAACCGGGGTCTAACCCGCAACCTCTACAGGAAACTGCCACCATGAAATCCGTTTTCGTTTTGTTGTCCGTTCTGGCTTTGCCGGTGATGGCGGCCGAGCCCACGCTGTACGGGCGTTATGAATACATCAAGCTCCCGGAAATCGGTGAAACCTTGCAGGCCAAGATGGACACGGGCGCGCTGACGGCGTCGTTGTCGGCCAAGAACATCGAAACCTTCACCCGCGATGGCGAGCCCTGGGTGCGTTTCCAGCTCGCGACCAAAGGCGCGAGCGACAAGGTGTACGAGCACAAAGTGGCGCGCATCAGCAAAATCAAAAACCGCGCCGATGAAGACGACGACAAGGAAGAGCCCGCGAGCGCCAAGCGCCCGGTGGTTGACCTTGAAATGTGCCTGGGTAGTGTCAAGCGCACCGTGGAGGTCAACCTGACCGACCGCAGCAGTTTCAACTACCCGCTGTTGATCGGCGCCAAGGCACTCAGGGAATTTGGCGCGGCGGTCAACCCGGCCCGTCGCTACACGGCCGATAAGCCGGACTGTTAAACCGATGTCGAGCATTACTGGCGAATGCTCGACGCTAGGCCCTCTGTTTTAACGGTGGGATTGTCAGGCGAAGGTCGGATATTTAGGGTCAATTTTCGTTCTTTTTTTGATTTTTTAGCGGTGAGCTGAAGAACGATTTCTCTTTTTCTATCTAAATTATTGGACTCGACAAACTCAACCAGTAGTGGTTTGTTTTTCCTGATAAACGTATGAAGTTTTAAATTTTGTTTTTGGCTTCGCGGAAAAATCCTCAGGTCTTTTGTCAGTTCAAGTTGGCTTTTATCAATCCTGGTGGTGAAAGATGTCACTGCTTTGTTCTCTGGAATAGCATCCAGGCTGTTGGCAAATACCCACGTGCGGGGCGGTTTCTTTGCTAAACCATCCGTAATAATCGTAAACGCCCGGCTCAGCATCAGTGCGCTGATATTACCGTCGGGATCGATACGGTTTATAGGGTCGCCCAAGCAATACGCATACGCATTAATCCCGCCTTTGCCAAACGGGCTCCAACGGTCGGGGCTGTTAAAGCGCATCAATATCGGGTTAAACGCCCGGTAGCCGCTGCCCAGCAAGTAATGCCCAGTCAGCGGGTCCGGGCGTTCACCATTAAAGCCGGGCACCCTGTGTGTGCCGGGCGTTAAGGGCTGATGCCCATATGGTGTAAAAGTCACTGATGCCTGTTGGCTGTGGTTCAGAACCGACAGTGTTGAACGTTTAGTGTCCCCGGCGATCAGTGACGTCGTGAGTCCCTCACCCTTATGGACTCTATAAGCCAGTACCGCCTCTTCACACTCAAAGACTTGCGCACGGGTATCGCCTCTGATTTCAGTGGCCACACGTTCACGACAATAAAGGCACAAGATCAGTAATCTTGTGAAATGTTGTGAACTCGTAATGCCCCGTATCATATAGGTTTAAGCCAAGATTGATGTTTCGCTTCATTCCGTGAGCTGCCCTAATATTGCTATCATTCGTTTAGCAATTCGTTAATGGTATTTAGGGGCTATAAATGGCGCAGAAGCTGGCTCATACGACGATTATGGCAATGAAATCTGGCACCAAATCCGATGCCTTGGAGGGCAAAGGTGCTGGTTCACTGCTTTTTGAGCATAGGACTAGCGGAATCTTGGTCTACCTAAGCCTGCGTCGCGACGGCAAGTCCGAACGAATGAAGCTGGGCAGCTATTCCGACAAAACGCTTCGGGAGTGGCGCAGTTATGCCTCTGCCAAATCGTTAGAGGTACGCAAGTTCCCCAGCATTGAGGACTACCGAGCGGCAGAAGCTGAGCGTGATCGTGCCAAGGAACGCGCTAATCAGTTTGAAGCCCGACAAGGTACGTTTGCTCAGTTGTTGGATGCGTATGTTGACGACATGGAGCGTCGGGGCAAGTCCAGTGCAAAAGCGGTACGTGGTGCGCTCAAACTAGACGTTACCGGACCCTTTCCAGATTTGTCACTACGCAAGGCAAAGGAAATAGAGGGCAGCGATATTGCCGAAATCCTGCGTCATTGCCTGACCCGTGCCGTCGCTAACAAGGGGCGCGGTGTTCGGTTGACCAAGGCCAGCGCAACCAATGGCAAAAAACGTCAGGCCGACAAGTTGCGTTCCTACCTGCAAGCCGCCTTTGCGTTTGGCCTATCCAACGACCTAAACCCGCTGCGTGCTGGCGATGCTGTGCAATACGGCCTAAAGACCAATCCTGCGCGTGATGTGCCCACCATCGAAGGTGCAAATCAGGCGAACACTTGGGCGCTGACCAAGGGCGAGCTGAAGACTGTTGTTCTCGCAGTGGAGGATTTGCCAGAGCGCCGACGCGCCATTGCCAAGGCAATGCTTTATCTCGCAGGACAGCGCGTAGAGATGCTATGCCGTGTTGTGTGGGACGACCTTTACGATGATGGTGAGCATGGACCTGTGATGCGCCTTATCGACTACAAGGGCGGTAAGGGCACTCCGTCGCGTGACCATCTATTGCCGATGACTGATCGCCTAGGCGAAGTGCTCGAACCATTACTGGTACTTAAAGATGCGGGCGCGGCTCCAGGGCCTTTCTCGTTGCGCGGAAAGGTAGCTATCACTCCCGGCACAGCGTTAGACATTTTCTCTGTTTTGGGGGATCAGTTGGCGGCTAAGGGGGAGGCTCGACGTTTTACGTGGCGGAACATGCGGGCAACCATCGAAACGCATTTGGCCGCGCTTGGGGTCAATCAGGAGCGCCGAGCGTGGCTGCTTTCTCATGGCCGGAGCGGTGTACAGGCAGTGCATTACGATCGGTACAACTACCTGAAAGAGAAGCAGCAGGATCTTGACAAGTGGGCGCGCTACTTGGACGAGTTGGCCGGAAATGTTGTGGAGCCAAAATCGAATGTAGTTGCCATTGTGGGGCGTAAATAATGAAGCGTAAGAAATTATCCCCTGCCGAACAAAAACGGCATAACCATTATGTGCAAATGAAAAAATGGATTGCTGACAACACCACGGACGAAGTTCGCGCTTTCATGTCATCAATGGATTTGTTCGCAGGGCGACCAGATGATGGATGGTTAGCGGCTTACTATGAGTCCGAGGAGCGAGCTAAAAAAATTCTGGAACTATCGAAGATGGGGTATGAGGCATTCAAAAACGCCGAGCTGCCTGTTATCGACCATGACACGCTACTAGCACTTATGTCTCAAGTTGAAGATCAGGTAAAGACTGAAAACCATGAAGCAGCCAGGGCGCATGGAGCTAAGAGGGCTGCTGAACTACACGCACCAAATAACCGTAAAGGCGAGGAAATAAGGGCTGCCTGGGCTACTGGTAGTTATAGCAGTAGAAACCAATGTGCGCGTCACAATTGGGAACGACTAGGTTTTAATTGCGAAGAAACTGCGCGTGATTGGCTCTTAAATATGCCTGACTCGAAAAAATAAAGCCTCCCGTCTAGGGGGTAGACGGAATATCAATTGATATCTCCATGTAGATAATTGGAAACCTCAACTGCTTTCTGAGGTTTTCTAGAATGACCACTCACGATACCGTTTACCGTACCAAACCCGCTGCTGATTATATCGGCGTTTCTCTCGTTACTCTTTGGCGCTTATCGCAGACCGAAGGCTTTCCTCGAAAAATCAAACTTTCTGCACGCGCTGTTGGCTATAGAAAATCAGCCCTTGATGCCTGGCTGACAAGTCGTCAGGGGGCTTGATCATGGACAAAAAAAAGGCCGACCAAACGACCAGCCACAAATGTAAATCGCTTCCTTATTCTAACAGCGCAAACGCTGGGCAGAAAAAACTACTTGAAGGCTTTAAAGCTTACGGTCAAATAACAACTATTTTTGCTCGTGAGCAGCTTGGTGTTATGCACCCGGCAAG
Source organism: Chrysomela aeneicollis (assembly GCA_029955515.1). Taxonomy (NCBI): domain Eukaryota; kingdom Metazoa; phylum Arthropoda; class Insecta; order Coleoptera; family Chrysomelidae; genus Chrysomela; species Chrysomela aeneicollis. The sequence goes on along the minus strand of JARUHQ010000060.1, from coordinate 38,863 downwards.
CCGAGTACGTGAGCTGCGCCAACGTGGCTACGAGATTGTTATGCACAGAGTCACGACCACTGGTCATGACGGGCGCGAGCACCGAAATGTTGCTAAATACTCGTTGATTCGAGGGCCGGTCTAAGTGGATATGCCTAACTTTGAATGGCCGCCTGTTGAATCTTATGGTGATGATCGAGCGGCTAATGATGCTGGAGAGGAATACGACCATCGACCCCCACCCGAAGACGAGAACCCATTTGTAGATGAAGTCGGGTCAGGGGTTAAGAAGTCAGAGCCCTATGACTTCGGTCCTCCCCCCAAAACTCAGCGACTAGGGATTTACGACCGGCAAATGGGTCTGAAATCTACTGCTTTGGGAACGCTTGTCGAGGCACCTTCTGAGCTAGTGGCTTCTAGGTCTTTCCGCTTTCAAGCGATTAGTGGAATGCAGTTAAAGCCTATTGCCTGGCTCATACATGGTTACCTTGAGGCTGACTCATTAGCCACGATATTTGGACCTTCTGGTGAAGGCAAAACATTTATCGTACTCGATATGGCTTGCAGTATTGCGGCGGGCCGAGACTATCATGGTAATAAAGTCGAGCCAGGTGCTGTTTTTTACATTCTGGGCGAGGGTAAGAACGGGATATATAAGCGCGCCGTTGCATGGTCGGTAGCTAATAAGGTTTCGCTAGATGACATGCCTTTATATCTATCTGAAACAGCCGCCGACTTCGCCAGTGCGACTGGTACTGTTCGCGTGATTGAATCCATCGAAGAGTTATCAGTTTCTGTAGGTGTGATTCCCAAGCTAATAGTTGTCGACACCATGGCGCGTAATTTTTCGGGAGAAGAGAACAGCGCCACGGAAGTTGGAAATATGATTCGCCATATCGACCAACTTCGCCACAAGTGGAAATGTACGGTGTTGATCGTGCATCACAGTGGTAAAGGTGAGGCCAAAGGTGCGCGCGGGTCTACAGCACTCAAGGGCGCTATGGATGCTGAGTTTGAAGTCAGCCGCAGCGATACCGACAAGATCGTTCGTCTTGCCCCGCGCAAGATGAAAGAAGCTGAACGGCCGGAGCCCTTGGCATTTGAGTTAGTGAGTGTGCCGCTAATTGATAGTGAGGGTAGTCCTATTGCCGGCGCAGCGTTGCGCCAAGTCGATTACACCGCCGCTACCACGCTGAGCAAGTCCGGTATGGGCAAAAACCAGAAAACGGCCCTGGAGGCACTACAGCGCCTCTATGCCGATCACCGTAAACGCTTGACTGATGATGGCCGAGAACCTTCTGCCGCGCGGGTTTCTATTTCCGACTGGAAACAGGAATCACAGCTTGATTCTCGTCGTTGGCCGGAAGCGATTGAGGGGCTTGATAAGGCGAGACTGATTCGGTTGGAGCATCCCTATGTTGTGCTGTTTTGAATATCCGAATTGTTTCCGAACTGAGTCCGAAACATATCCGAATTGCCCGAATCGTCCTCCCGGTGCTTTCCGACCCGATCCGATTCTCTTAAAGAATCGGATCGGAAGCCGGAATCGGCAATAGGAAAGCTCGACCAATAAAGAATGCAGGTATCAGCATGAAACAGATAGTCGAAGAAAGCCCTCTCGATCCGGATGATGCTCTGGATGTGCTCAATTTACGGCTAGCCGCCTTAACAAACTCGCCTACTCAGCAAATTGCCGAGCAACATGCGGGAGCACTGTTCGCAGTCGCCGATGCTTTTGCCAAAGTGGGTTGTTTTCCGGTCAGTACCGCATACCAACTAATTCTGAGCGCTCGCATCGCAGCGAGGAAACGTATTAACCAACTCTCCAAGATTGAGGTTCGCCAATGACCGCTCTAGTAACGCATGTCGGATGCCGTGAAGTTGCCCGCTTTCAGACCCGTAACCAATTACAGCATTACGCACAAGCTGAAATGCAGCGACAGCAGGCACGCACGCAACTGACGAGAAGCAATATTCCAACCGCCGAAAAGAGCAACTCCAATGAGTAGTGAAAAAATAGTTATTTCCCATGGCAAGACTGAAAGCCAGTCCCGGACAAATCCTGCGCCTCAATCACAACCACCAGCGTCGAAAAGCTCAACAACCGTCGTCGTCAAAATCCCATTTTTTTACTAATTGAGAAAGTTCACATGACTATCAATAACACTGTCGAAATGATTGAACGCACTACCGCCCGGCTGCTTGAATTGTCTGCTGAAATCCCTTCTGTCGATACCGCGTGGAGGGATGCAATAATGGGTAAGGGTGATCCGACCGTACTTATCAAAAAGTTGGATGCTCTGCGTACTGAGCAGTCTGTAGAGTCGGCCCGGTTGGAAGCTCTACAGGCCAGACAGAGTGAGGAGCAGGCTGCCAGTGGAGACTTGGTTGCACAAGCCGCCTCAGTGCAGGCTAATGAGCTTGTGGCTAGTTTCGAGGATGCCATGCAGGCGGTGCGTGCGGCTGGTGAAGAGTTTGTTAAGGCTGTTGCAAAGTTGCCAGACCTCAATCTGCTCTACGGATATGCATCTGATAGTGGGTCACACATCAATGTTATTCAAACGTCTACTTATTACGACGGCGGGCCGGTGACTCGTGCCGCTGCGCTTGCCGGTCAGCGGTCGGGTTATGCGGCCAGTACGCTTGGATCTGTTCGTAATGCTCGTTCGATGCACGTTGCCTACCGGCAGAAGTAGTCAGGGGAATTGTCGCAGTCGCCGCTAGCCTTCGGGCTGGCGGTAATCACGGCAGAGCCTCAAATGCGAAACACTGACATTTCTACGTCGTTCTGCGCTGCCCTTCGCAGCATTGCACGATGCCAACGGGTAATTGATTGACTACTGGCCCAACCCCCCTGCTATCCCTGTAAAGCCTGCCCAGCATCGTCAAACCGACAGCAATATCACCAGTATTTAGGTTCCTGCCATGCCAAACCCACGCCAGAAGCGCCAAGTTGAAGACTTGCTACGTCTTGATGTAGGTGCTTTACAGCGCGCTGGCGCCCTTAAGGCCGGTTCCGCTATGGCTTGGGGTTGGCAATCACAGAGTGAGCAGGTGGCGCGTATAGACCTGCATGCCGATACGTACCAACTGCGCCTGTGCTATCGGACGCGCAGCAAGGACGATGACTGGAAGGATGTTGCTGAAGTCGTGACTGTAGAGTGGAGAACGCAGCCACGTGGTGGTATGCGAGCGTACTTTCGCTGCCCTGGTTGCGACAACCGGGTGTGCCGTCTTTACGGGGCTGATCTGTTCCGGTGTCGCGTGTGTCATGGGTTGAACTACGCTAGTCAACAGAATGCACATGGAGATGCTGACTTGGATTTATCCCGACGTTTGAGGGAGGAGCTACTTTGCTTCGAGTGGGTGCTAGGGCAGGGGGTTGATGAGATGCTTCGTCCTCATGGGATGCATCGTCGTACGTTCGCAAAGAAGATTGAACGACTACGCATAGTCGACGTTCGCGCTAAGGCGTATGCCATCGAAATGCTTGGATCTTTCAGCATTCCTTGAGTGATATTCGGTGCCGAAAAAATTGTAATCATAATCAGGGAGCGGTACAGGTGGGGAAACTAGCGAGTTTGACACTATTAGGCGCGCTCATAGGCGCTGGTTATTACTTGGCCCAGCAGTACGCGGTTAACCAGATGTTTGAGCGCAAAACCATCCAGCTAATTCAGAAGCAAGGTGACAAGTTGCTCAATGCTATGGATGAGGTACCAGGTTGCAAGGGGGTGTATAAGTTCCAGTCTGCCAATTTTAATCAGGATGGTTTTTTCGGGAAGACTGGTCACGCTAGGGCGTTCTATTTCAGTCAGAACAATGAGGTTTTAGACCTCGCCTATACGGCAGAAATTATTGACGAGGGGCGAAAGATAATCATAGCGCCGAATAACCTCATTGAGCTTCAGGCGCGGGTAACGGGCTTGATGCTTAGTGGCTGTCGAGGTTGACCGCAGGCATAATCCTCTAGTGGAGCATGGGGTTATATTGCCTTTCGCTTACTGTGTAGGGCCGCAACGTATCAGCGTTGAGCCCCGGCTCTTGTCATGGTCGAGTGCTTCTCCGCCTCCCGGAGCAATAAAGAGTCCTCTTCCTGGCGCTAAGGATATATCCCGTCGGGAGCTATCGAGTCCACTATCCACCTAGGCCTATCAAGTTTGGTGTTCAGTCACGCCATGCTTGTGCCTGTACTGAGGTGCACGATAGTGGTGCGATGACGAGTGCGGCGATCTGCAAACCTAATTGTTAGCCCTCATCTGATTGGTGCCTTACTAGTCGTTAAGGCCAAGTATGACGGCTTCTGCTGTGCAGCGGCAAAAACGCTCAGGGCAGCACTTGCCTTCGCCCGGATGTCCGGAGGACGGTGGGGAAGTCCAGAAGAAACGCTTTCCGTTATTGGCAGCGCAAGCCGCACAGACTCTAACGTCACCAGAGCTTCGCCACCGATACTCATAGATACCTGCTTGTAGCTGACGCTCTTTGGTGTTTTGAGCATTACGCTGCGTGTTTGCCCGTCTTGCTGCGAGACATTCAGTGAGTGGTGGTTTCGGTTTTCGTGTGCTGTTTTGCGGCTCCATGAATTGCTGATTTGTCTTGACCTTGCGTCTCAACAATCTGTCGAACCATTCCATTAGCCTCTCTCCTTGATGCTTTTTTGCCTAAGCTTTCGCTAAGCAGACGAAAGGTAAGCAGGCAGACAGTCGTCTGTATTCGTTTAGCAATTCGTTAGAAATATAGAGCCTAAAACACAAACGGCCTACGCCAAAATGACGTAAGCCGTTGTTTTATATGGTGGGCCCAGTAGGACTCGAACCTACGACCAAGGGATTATGAGTCCCCTGCTCTAACCAACTGAGCTATAGGCCCTCAGTAGGTCGCGGATTATAACGATGGTTTCTCGGCAGTGCTATCCGAAAAGTCTGAAATAGAGATACGAAGAAAGGTCGTCGCGAATTCTTCAGCAGATAAAGGCACGCTGATGATGTACCCCTGAATCTGTTCGCAACCGGCGTTGGCCAAGAAGTCTTGCTGGGCCTGGTTTTCCACACCTTCGGCAATGACGGTGAATTGCATGCTGCGACCCAGGGCAATGATGGCCCGTACGATGGCTTCGTCATTGGGGTCGTGGGGTAAGCCGCGCACGAATGACTGGTCAATTTTCAAGGTGTCCAGGGGCAGGCGTTTGAGGTAGCTGAGTGAGGAATATCCGGTGCCAAAGTCATCAATCGCCAGTTGCACGCCTAATCGCTTGAGCTGATGCAGGACGTCCAGTGCTTCTTCAGTCTGGTTCATGATGAAGTTTTCAGTGATCTCAAGTTGCAGGTAACCCGGCTGGAGGTTGTATTTTTTCAGGAGTTGGCGGATGCGGCCGACCAGTCGGGGTTGGTGTAATTGGGCGCCGGCCAGGTTTACGGAGACCGGGCCAAAAGGTGCGTATGTCTGATTCCACTCATTCAATTGCATGCAGGCACGCTCCAGCACCCAGTCACCCACCTGGATAATCATGCCGTTTTCTTCGGCCAGATGAATGAAGCGCTCAGGGGCAATGACGCCCAGCGTGGGGTGGGTCCAGCGAATCAGGGCTTCAGCGCCGACCAGACTCAGGTCGTGCAGGCTGATTTTGGGTTGATAGAACAGCGATAGCTCGTTGCGCTCCAGCGCACGTCGCAGTTCCTGTTCAAGGATCACCCGTTCGCTCGCTTGTGAGGTGAGGTCATGGGTGTAGCGCTCAACCCGGTTGCGGCCTTTGAGCTTGGAACGGTACATGGCGGCGTCGGCGTTTTTTACCAGTGTGGCCACGTCCGTGCCGTCATGCGGGTACACGCTGATGCCGATGCTGGCGCTGATAAACAGTTCGTGTTCGCCCGCTGGGAACGGTGCGCTGAAACAGGCCAGTAACTTGTTGGCAATCACCTCGGCATCACGGGGTTGCTGAAGGCCGGGCAGCAGGATAATGAATTCATCGCCGCCGAGGCGGGCGACGGTATCAATGTCGCGCAACTGGACCTTGAGGCGTGCGGTGATGCCTTTGAGCAACAGGTCGCCCACCGGGTGGCCCAGGCTGTCGTTGATGTTTTTAAAGCGATCAAGGTCCAGAAACAGTACTGCCGCGTGTTGGTCTTGCGCATTTTGCTGATTGAGGATCTGGTCCAGACGGCTCTCGAACAGCAAACGGTTCGGCAAGCCAGTCAGCGGGTCGTGATGGACCTGATGATCCAGACGCGCCTGTGCGTGCTTGAGGCTGGAAATGTCGGCAAAGACGGCCACAAAGTGAGTGACGATATTTTCGGAGTTGTGTACTGCGCTGATCGTTATCCAGCAGGGATAGACTTCCCCGTTTTTGCGCTTGTTATAAATCTCCCCTTGCCAGTGTCCCTCGCCTGACAACTGATGCCACATGGCGGCAAAGAAGGCACTGTCGTGCTGATTGGAGGCCAAAATCCGCGGTGTCTGGCCGAGCACTTCGGCCTCGCTGTAGCCCGTGATTTCGGTGAAGGCGCGGTTCACGGCGGTGATGGTTTGCGCCGGGTCGGTGAACAAGATGCCTTCAGCCGTGCTTTCGAACACGGTGGCGGTTTGCAGGAGTTTTTCCTGCATCTGTTGGCGTTCGGTGATGTCCCGCGTGATGGTCAACATGCAGTCTTCATCACCGATTTTCAGCGGTCGGCTAGAGACTTCACAGATGCGTATGCGCCCGCTTTTGTGGCGCAATTTGCACCTGAAATCCCTTACAAACCCGTCCTCACTCAGGCGTGTGAGTAACTCTTGGCGTTGGTGAACATCGGCCCAGATGTTGAGGTCCAGAGAGGATCGATTCAGTGCGCTGGCGCTGTCGTAGCCGGTCAAGCGGCTGAAGCCTTCGTTGATTTCGATCAGCAAGCCATCACTCTGCCGACTCAACAGCAATCCGTCTGGCGATGCATGGAAGGCTTTGGCAAATTTTTCCTCAGAAAGGCGCAGCGCTTCTTCGGTTTGTTTGGTTTCGCTGATGTTGATCATCAATCCGCGCAGTACGGGCGTCTGATTGTGCGTGGAAAGCGTGATGATGTCCCGTAGCCACAGGGTTCTGCCATCGGCGGTTATCACGCGATAGTCGATGCTGTGGTCGCGCCCGGCCTTGATTTCGCTTTCGCAGTACATTTTGGTTCGGGGCAGGTCATCGGGATGGATGATTCGCTCCCAGAACCCAGGGGTCAGCCAGTCGGCCAAGGGGTAGCCGATGAGTGTTTCGGCCTGAGGGGAAACATAGGTGTAGGTGTAATCATCCCGTTGGGCCTCCCATGCGATGGCAGACAGACTTTCGACCAAGCCTCTATAGCGGTATTCGCTACTGCGCAGTTCCTGTTCGAGGGCAACGCGGCGGGCTATTTCGGAGCTCAGGCGCCTGTTGATGCGCACGACCACGATCAATACGGTGACGAGCAACAAGATGCCCGGCAGTACATACAGCAGTAACCCGCGCCACAACGCCTGATAATCGCCGGTGTTGCCGATCCAGCGCGCTTGAATGGCTTCGATTTCACGGGGTGTCATGTCGGCCATGACTTTATCCAGCAGGCGCAACAGGATGGTTTGGTCTTTGGGTACGGCCATTGCCAGTTGATAGCGATACGGGGTTTCGCCACTGACGTACAACCCATCCAGCTTGAGCTGGCGCAGGCTCCAAACGCTGGACGCCAGGTCGCCCACCATGGCGTCGACTTGATCGGTAGCCAATGCTTGTAGCGCGGAGCTGACATTGGGCAGGGCGACGAGATTCAGGTCGGGGTGTTGGGCATGCAACAGCTCGTGCGGGGCGTAGTTTTCGACCACGGCGATTTTCAGCCCATAGAGCTCATCAATGTTTTTTGGGGCGGGGCCGCCTTTGTGCGCGAGGATGACAATCGGGAAGTCGAGGTAGGGGCGCGTAAAGGCCAGGGTTTTCTGACGCTCAGGGGTCGACATGATGCCGGGTAGCCAGTCGAGACTGCCATCTTTGGCGAGCTCAAGGACGCTGCTCCAGTCGTAGGGCTCCACCGGTTTGATGCTCACACCCAAACGGTTTTTGATTAGTTCCACGTAGTCCGCGGCCAAGCCGGTATAGAGCCCCTTTTCGTCGCGGAACTCAAAGGGTGGCCATGACGCATCAACCCCAAGGCGTAGCTCGGGATGCTTGTCGAGCCACTGTCGCTCTTCATCGGTCAACGTCAGGGCGTTGGCCGCTGTGGAAAAGGCGATTAGCAGCAAGAGGAGGGTGGCTGGCAGTCGTGGCATGCGGGGCTCGTTCTACTCGCGAATGTGACGAGTGTAGACGGGCTGTGGGATATGGGCGTGAGGCGCTGGAAAGGTTTGGCGGGTACAAAGCAAAACCCCCGGCAGGGCCGGGGGTTTTGGTATCACTCGTCGAGGAAGGAGCGCAGGTGCTCGCTTCTCGTCGGGTGGCGCAGCTTGCGTAACGCTTTGGCTTCGATCTGACGAATCCGCTCACGGGTAACGTCGAACTGCTTACCAACCTCCTCAAGGGTGTGGTCGGTATTCATGTCGATACCGAAGCGCATGCGCAGTACTTTGGCTTCACGTGCTGTAAGGCCGCCAAGTACATCGCGTGTCGCTTCTTTAAGGCTCTCAACGGTGGCAACATCGATTGGCGACTGCATGGTCGAGTCTTCGATGAAATCACCCAGATGGGAGTCTTCGTCATCACCGATCGGGGTTTCCATGGAGATCGGCTCTTTAGCGATCTTCAATACCTTGCGGATTTTGTCCTCAGGCATTTCCATGCGTTCGCCCAGCTCTTCCGGGGTCGGTTCGCGACCCATTTCCTGCAGCATTTGGCGGGAAATACGGTTGAGCTTGTTGATCGTCTCGATCATGTGCACCGGAATACGGATGGTGCGTGCCTGGTCGGCAATCGAGCGAGTGATCGCCTGACGGATCCACCAGGTGGCATAAGTCGAGAATTTGTAGCCGCGGCGGTATTCAAACTTGTCTACCGCTTTCATCAAGCCGATGTTGCCTTCCTGGATCAGGTCGAGGAACTGCAAGCCACGGTTGGTGTACTTCTTGGCGATGGAGATCACCAGACGCAAGTTGGCTTCAACCATCTCTTTCTTCGCGCGGCGGGCCTTGGCCTCACCGATCGACATGCGACGGTTGATGTCCTTGATCTCGGCAATCTTCAAGCCGGTTTCTGCTTCTAGAGCAGACAGCTTTTGCTGGCAACGGATGATGTCCGGTTGCAAGCGGGCAATGGCTTCAGCGTATTTGCTTTTGCCTTTGGCCAGCGCGTCGCTCCAGCTTTCGTCGACTTCATTGCCCGGGAACAGGCGAAGGAAATCGGTACGCGGCATGCGTGCATCACGGACGCACAGCTGCATGATGGCCCGCTCTTGTGCACGCAGACGCTCCAGAGCGCTACGAACACGTTCAACCAGGCCTTCGAACTGCTTGGGCACCAGCTTGATCGGCATGAACAGCTCAGCCAGGGCAACCAGCTCGGCAATCGCCTGCTTGCTGTCGCGACCGTGCTTCTTCAGTGCCTTGCGAGTGATTTCCATCTGATCGGAAACGGCGCCGAAGCGCTGTGCCGCGATGATTGGATCGGGGCCGCTTTCGACCTCTTCCTCGTCATCGGTAGCGTCGTCCTTCTCTTCCTCTTCGTCATCACCTTCGGCCTTGGCCGTTTTAGGATCGACAGGAGGCGGAACCTCGGCTGCAGGCGGCGTAATTCCATCGTCCGGGTCGATATAACCGCTCAGGACGTCAGAAAGGCGACCACCTTCGGTGGTGACGCGAGTGTACTCGGAGAGAATATGGTCAACCGTGCCAGGGAAGTGCGCGATTGCGCCCATCACTTCGCGGATGCCTTCTTCGATACGCTTGGCGATTTCAATTTCGCCTTCGCGTGTCAGCAGTTCTACCGTGCCCATTTCACGCATATACATGCGTACTGGGTCGGTAGTGCGACCAATATCGGTTTCTACTGCCGCCAACGCTGCAGCTGCTTCTTCAGCAGCGGCTTCGTCGGTGTCAGCATCGGCCAACATAAGGGCGTCCGCATCCGGAGCACTCTCGTGTACGGGGATCCCCATGTCATTAATCATGCGGATGATGTCTTCCACTTGCTCCGGATCTGAAATATCTTCGGGCAGGTGGTCGTTGACCTCTGCGTAAGTCAGATACTTCTGCTCACGGCCGAGGGTGATCAACTCTTTGATACGAGACTGCTGTTGCGCTTTTCCGGACATAACACCCTATCCACTGAAGGTCTTGGCGGGCAAAAAACAAGCCGAGGATTATACCTTAGCTATGACCTCACGCGCCAGTTGAGGTCGGGTTTGATGCGGGATTATTGCGACTCAGAAGGTCGCGTAACTGATTTTTCTCCTCGCTACTTAGCTCGCCTTGACGTGCTTTTCGAAGAAGTTGTTCCAGATTTCGCTCGCGTTGGCGAGCTGACAAGCTAGTTATGGTGTCGAAAAACTGTTGTTCAAGGTTGTCGGCGTCAATTAGCCATTCCTTTTCGAGCAGTCTTTGCAGCAAGCGGCCCTGTTCAGTGCCGTGCCAACGGGACAACAACTGAATAGAGCTTAGCTTAGGATTCTTCTGTACGGCCTCGACCAGCGCGATCAAGAGCTGGTTATTCGTCTGGTCTTCGGCCGCAAAGTGGCCCGCATCTTCTACTTTTTTGGCCAGTTGCGGGTGATGCAACAAGGTGCGCAGGGCGGTTAATGTCGGCGGTTCAACGCCGACCGGGATCCAGGCCTGCTCGCGCTCGCCGCCGCGCTTGCCTTTTTTGTCCCACGGCTTGTTTTCCCACTTTTTACCGCCCGCCCCCGATTTTTTCGGCGTCCATTCCTGTTGGGGAATGTACGTGTCCGGCTGCTGAAAGTCGCTGTAGTCCGGCATCGCATCGTAATCAATGCCGGGATCGTAGGCGGGTTGCGAGGGCGGTGGTGCGCTTTGCGCCAGTTGGCTGACCGCTTCGCTGTTGAGGCCCGTGATTTCGCTCAAGCGTTGGCGCATCAGGTTGCGCAGGTTGGCGCCCGGCACTTTGTCGATGAGCGGTGCTGCCAGCGTGGCCATGTGGGCCCTGCCTTCGAGCGAGCGCGGGTCAGTTTCTTCAGTCAGTTGCTGGAAAAAATAATCTGCCAGCGGCTGCGCGTGCTGGTTAATGCGCGCCTTGAACGCATCAGTGCCTTCGGAGCGCACCAGTGTGTCCGGATCCTCGCCTTCTGGCAGAAACAGGAAGCGGGCGCGGCGGCCATCTTGCAGGCAGGGTAGCGTGGCCTCAAGTGCGCGCCAGGCGGCATTGCGGCCAGCCTGATCGCCATCAAAGCAAAACAATACGCTGGGTACGACCCGAAACAGGCGCTTCATGTGCTCTTCGCTGGTCGCGGTGCCCAGCGTGGCCACGGCATTGCGCAAGCCCTGTTGGGCCAAGGCAATGACGTCCATATAGCCTTCAACCACGATGATTTCGTCGAGGCTGCGATTGAACTTGCGCGCTTCGAACAGCCCGTACAATTCCTGTCCTTTGTGGAAGACAGGTGTTTCAGGGGAGTTCAGGTATTTGGGCTTGTCATCACCGAGCACGCGACCGCCAAACGCAATAATGCGGCCACGGCTGTCGCGAATCGGGAACATTACGCGATCGCGAAAGCGGTCATAGCGTTTGCCGGTTTCAGCGTTCTCAACCAATAAGCCCGCATCAATCATGGCTTTTTGCTGCAGGGTGTCGCTGCTCAAATGCTTGTACAGGTTGTCCCAGCCGGGCGGAGCAAAACCCAGGCCGAAATCCCGGGCGATTTCGCCGGTCAGGCCTCGGCCTTTCAAGTAGTCCACGGCGGCCCTGCGCGCCGGGTGGCTTTTCAGGGCCTGCCGATAAAAGTCGGCGGCTGCGGTCAGCAGCGGGTAAAGCGGCGAGTCGGTCGGCTGTCGCGGTTTGTGCGAGCGACCGCTTTCCTCTCTGGGGATCTCCATACCTGCGGCTTTGGCCAGTTCTTCGACAGCCTGGGGGAAGTCCAGGTTGTCGTGGTCCATGATGAAGCCGAGGGCATTACCGCCTGCACCACAGCCAAAACAGTAATAAAACTGTTTATCCGGGCTGACACTGAAAGACGGTGTTTTTTCTTTATGGAAGGGGCAGCAGGCGGTGTAGTTTTTGCCTGCTTTCTTCATTTGCACGCGCGAGCTGACGACATCGACGATATCGGTGCGGTTCAGAAGGTCGTCAATAAAGCTCTGGGGGATTAACCCGGCCATGGCGTTCTCGTCATCTCAGCGCAAAAAAAGCCGTATAGAAAGGTTTGGTCATGGCGGCGTGCAGGCGAAAACGCTGCTCGTACGTGTGACGTCTGCTCAATCATGTCGGGAAGTGTATCTGTCGAAGCTCCGCAGACTCGTATTTAAAACAGAGTAAATGGGTTCGAAATATCACGCTCTGAGTCCGGCGCTGACCAATGGCTGGTCTCGGATAGCTCATAAGCAGGCATGGGAGAGATGCCTTGGGCTGATCGTCTTTGAGGAGAATCAGAGGTGTGTGCTCGTCGGTAGCCTTGAAGGCTCGTCAGTAAAGACGTGCACCGCTGGCTTAAAGGCCAGGTCTGACGTGGTGTAGCAGTTTGTCGCGGTCGCGTCTGCGGCCTTGACGGTAAAGCGTGTAACTTGCTGCAACTGCCTACGGCCCGGCTTTAGGCCGGGCTTGGCAGAAGCGTACAACGAACGTCTGTGTATTAGTACAGACGAACGGCGCGGCGCTGCTCGCGCTGAACTTTCTTCGCGTGACGCTTAACAGCGGCTGCTGCTTTGCGCTTACGCTCGGAAGTCGGCTTCTCGTAAAATTCGCGGCTGCGAACTTCAGCCAGTACACCGGCTTTTTCGCAGGAGCGCTTGAAACGACGCAGAGCTACGTCGAAGGGTTCGTTCTCTTTTACTTTGACGGCTGGCATCCAGAGCTACCTTCATTCATTACCGGGGTCAACGTCTCAAGGCAAAATCGCGTTGGAAGACGTCGGTTTTTAAGGGTTGCGGATGTTAACCCCTCATCGCCCGGAATGCAAAGCCTCTGATCGAAAACCGCTGGCCGGGGGCGGTAGTGGCGACTATTATGCGCGCCTTCGAATTTAGCCTCTACAAGGCGCAAACCCATGCTAGTACTGGGATTAGAAACCTCCTGCGACGAAACCGGCGTCGCGCTATACGACAGTGAACGCGGGCTTTTGGCCGATGCACTGTTCAGTCAGATCGATTTGCACCGTGCCTATGGTGGCGTGGTGCCTGAGCTGGCATCACGGGATCACGTCAAACGCATGCTGCCCTTGATTCGTCAGGTGTTGGCCGAGGCAGACTGCGTGCCGACCGAAATCGATGCAATTGCCTACACGGCGGGGCCAGGCCTGGTCGGGGCCTTGCTAGTCGGGGCTTCCTGCGCCCAGGCACTGGCCTTCGCATGGGGCATTCCTGCCTTGGGCGTACACCACATGGAAGGCCATTTGCTGGCTCCCATGCTGGAAGAGCAGCCCCCAGAGTTCCCGTTCGTCGCATTGTTGGTGTCAGGTGGCCATACGCAGCTGGTTCAGGTGGATGGCATCGGTCAATACGCGCTGCTGGGCGAAACGCTGGACGATGCCGCAGGCGAGGCTTTCGACAAAACAGCGAAGATGATGGGACTCAACTATCCGGGTGGCCCTGAAATTGCCCGCCTTGCCGCCCAAGGTGTGGCGGGACGCTTTGTGTTCCCGCGGCCCATGACCGATCGCCCTGGCCTCGATTTCAGTTTCAGTGGCCTCAAGACCTTTGCCTTGAACACTTGGCAGCGCTGCGTGGCGGCGGGTGATGATAACGAACAGGCCCGTTGCGACATCGCGCTGGCGTTTCAGCAGGCCGTGGTTGAGACGCTCACCATCAAGTGCAAGCGCGCCCTGAAGCAGGCAGGTATGAAGCGTCTGGTGATTGCCGGCGGTGTGAGCGCAAACAAGGCGTTGCGGGCTTCGCTGGAGACCATGCTCGGTGGCATGAACGGTCAGGTGTTTTATGCGCGCCCTGAGTTTTGTACGGACAATGGCGCGATGATCGCATTCGCCGGGTGTCAGCGTTTGCAGGCGGGCCAGCATGAAAGCCTGGCGATCAGTGTGCAGGCGCGCTGGCCGATGGAGCAGCTAAAGCCTTTGTGACGGTGGTGTTCAGGCGTTTACTGGCCAGCATGAGGTATTTTCATGCGGGTAAATCAGAAATGCCGTTCGCGCCCGGCCATCAGGTCGCGTAAATTGCCGCGGTGGCGCCAGACAATCAGTGCTGTTAATCCACACATGGGCAGCAGCGCGGCAGGCTCTTGCCAGGCCAGGAGTGGCAGGGTCAAGGGGGTGGCGATCAGCGCGGCGAGTGAGCTGGTGCGGGTCAGCTGGAAGGTCAGCAGCCAGGCCAGGACGGCCAGCAAGGCGGCGGGAGGATAAAGCCCCAGCAGCATGCCGGCAGCAGTGGCGACGCCTTTGCCGCCCCTGAAGCGGAAGTACAGGGGATACATGTGCCCGATGACGGCGCACACGCCAATCCAGGCTTGTTGCTGGAGTGGCAGGTTGAGTTGGTTGGCGAGCAGGACGGGCAGCAGGCCTTTGCACAGATCACCGAGCAAGGTCAGGACGGCCAGTTTTTTACCGGCCAGGCGTAACATATTGGTCGCGCCAGCATTGCCTGAGCCACTCATTCGCGGGTCGGGATTACCCGTCAGGCGGCTGAGCAAAATGGCGAAGGACAGCGAGCCAAGCAGGTAGGCGATAATCGCCAGTAACCAAAACATGCTAACTATTCCGGGCGAGGACGCCCTGATTCTAACGGCGCATTGCGCCCTTGTCGTGCTGCGGAGAAAAGTGCTTGGACAGAGTGTTTATCGAAGGCCTGGAAGTTGACACCGTGATCGGTGCCTATGACTGGGAGCGTGGCATCCGTCAGTGTTTGCGCCTTGATCTGAATTTTGCGTGGGATAACCGCCCGGCCGCAGCAGGGGATGATCTGACCCTTGCGCTGGACTACGCCAGCGTCTCGACCAGAATTCAGGCCTTTGCCGAGCAAGCCCACTACCAATTGGTAGAAACCTTTGCCGAGCATCTGACGGAAGTGTTGATGCGTGAATTCAATATTCCCTGGATGCACCTCAAGCTGACCAAGCCGGGCGCCGTCGCGGCCGCCACAGGGGTGGGCGTGGAG
This sequence comes from Chrysomela aeneicollis, assembly GCA_029955515.1. Taxonomy (NCBI): domain Eukaryota; kingdom Metazoa; phylum Arthropoda; class Insecta; order Coleoptera; family Chrysomelidae; genus Chrysomela; species Chrysomela aeneicollis. The sequence continues at coordinate 23,698 of JARUHQ010000060.1, read as the reverse complement.
ATTGAGCGCGGATGTCGCTAACTCAGGTTTTTCTCGGGTTGGGCAGTAATGTCGAGCGCGAAAAGCATTTACAGGCGGGGCTCGATGCGCTGGCTGGCTTCCTGCACGGCATGCAGTGCTCGGCGGTCTTCGAAAGCCAGCCTGTAGGCATCAAGAGTGGGCCTTTTTTCAACCTGGTGGTGGTGGCCAACACGGATCTTCCTTTAGCTGAGTTGAGCCGACGTTTGAAGCTGATCGAAGCCGATAACGGACGATATGCCCAGGATCGCAAGGGTCTGCCGCTGGACATTGACGTTTTGTTTTACGGCGATCTGGTGGGCAACTTTGACGGTTTGATCCTGCCGCGCGCCGAAATTCTCAAGAATGCCTTTGTGCTGTGGCCGCTTTCGCTCATCGCCCCTGACAAATTGCACCCGATTGTGGGTATCACGCTGAGTCAGATGTGGGCTGATGCGCAGATTGACCAAGTGCTCGCCCCGGCTGCGTTTGAATGGCGGGGCGAACCCTTAACACCTAAAGAGATGCTGAGGCACCTCTAAGGCGCTGCCGCTCTAACTTGTTGGACAGCGGCTACGAAGCAGGCCCCGGGTGTTTGCGGGTCTCTTTGTACGTGTGTATAGCCCTGAGCCGTTCGCGCTTGAGGGCTTCTCCCAATTCCGGCCCCTTGAAGCCCTGTTCCAGCAGCGGCTGAACGGCAACGGCCTGTGCCGCTTTTGCGGCGCCGCGCAGGTAATCAGCCTGCGGGTAAGGCCGATCTTCAAGTCCAAGGCGGCCCTTGGCGTCCATCTCGCACGCGACGATAAACTCCTCGAAGCGCTGAGGCCGGCGGTATACGTCAAACCGTTGCAGCAAATCCAGTAAGGTCGAGGCTTTCAGCTCAAAGGCACGATGCCCGTGGGTGTGATATTCACCGACCAGCAATGCAAGTTCCTGGCAATCGCGGGGCGCCTTGAAGCGCTCGTTCACCGCCTTGATCAGGCGCAGCCCTGTGTGTTCATGGGCAATGTGGCGAGGCCATTTATCTACAGGTGTTAGGCCTTTGCCCACGTCATGCAGCAGGCACGCCCAGCGGACGGTCAAAGGCTGATGATGTCGCGCAGCTTGTTCAAGCACGCTGAGGGTGTGAATGCCGCTGTCGATTTCCGGGTGATGAGCCGGCGGCTGCGGTACGCCGAACAATGCCTGAACTTCCGGTAACAGCACCTCAAGAGCGCCGCACTGTCTGAGCACGTCGATAAAGACGTGGGGATGATCTTCCATCAGCGCGCGGGAGATTTCCTTCCAGCAGCGTTCCGGTGTCAGCGCCTGCAGTTCGCCCGAAGCCGACAGTTGACGCATCAGTTCAAGTGTTTCGTCTGCAACCTTGAAACCCAGGCCCGCATAACGTGCTGCAAAACGTGCAACGCGCAGCACCCGTAGCGGATCTTCGGCGAATGCCGGGGAAACATGGCGCAGTATGCGCGCTTCCAGGTCCCGTTGGCCGTGGTAGGGATCAGTGATAGTGCCCGCGTCATCTTCGGCCATCGCGTTAATGGTCAGATCGCGGCGGATCAAATCTTCTTCAAGGGTCACGTCAGGGCTGGCATGAAATACAAAGCCCCCATAGCCGCGTCCGCTTTTACGCTCGGTGCGGGCGAGGGCGTATTCCTCACCGGTTTTGGGGTGCAGAAAGACCGGGAAGTCGGAACCCACGGGACGAAAGCCCTTGGCCAGCATTTGTTCTGCGCTTGCGCCTACCACGACCCAGTCGATGTCGGTGACGGGCTTGCCCAGCAAGCGGTCTCGGACTGCGCCGCCGACTTTATAAATCTTCATAAAAAACCTCCGTTAGCGCGACAGGATAACCGCTGCGTCGCGCAAACGGAGGTTCACGTGCGTCACAGGTGAATGGCGCTCAAATCCAGGCGCCCATAGTCAGCGTCCCCATGTTCGCCTTTAGGCGGAACATGATGGACTTTCATCACTTGATCTCCTTGCAGCGTCTCCAGATGAATATCGAAGCCCCACAGGCGGTGCAGGTGTTTAAGGACCTCGTCGGTGGAGTCTCCCAGCGGTTTGCGGTCATGTTGTTGATGGCGCAGGGTGAGGGAGCGGTCGCCGCGGCGATCAATGCTCCAGATCTGCACGTTGGGCTCGCGATTACCCAAGTTGTACTGCGCTGCCAGGGTTTCACGAATTATCCTGTAGCCGTTTTCGTCATGGATGGCGGGAACGAGTAAATCGTCCTTCTGATCGTCATCCATGATGCTGAACAACTTGAGGTCGCGCATCACCTTGGGAGACAGGTATTGCAGGATGAAGCTTTCGTCCTTGAAGCTGCTCATGGCGAACTTGATGCTCGATAACCAATCGCTACCGGCCAGTTCCGGGAACCAGCGGCGGTCTTCCTCGGTGGGGTCTTCACACATGCGCCGGATATCGCGGTACATCGCAAACCCCAGGGCATACGGGTTGATACCGCTGTAATAAGGGCTGTCAAAACCCGGCTGAAACACCACGCTGGTGTGCGAGGTCAGGAACTCCATCATGAAGCCTTCCGTCACCAGCCCTTCATCGTAAAGGTCGTTCATCAGGGTGTAGTGCCAGAAGGTTGCCCAGCCTTCGTTCATGACTTGTGTCTGGCGCTGCGGGTAAAAGTACTGTGCGATTTTACGTACGATTCGCACCACTTCCCGCTGCCAGGGTTCCAGCAGCGGCGCGTGTTTCTCGATGAAATACAGGATGTTTTCCTGCGGCTCGTCGGGGAAGCGTGCATTGTCTTTTTCGTTGAATTTGTCAGCGTTCTTGGGAATGGTGCGCCACAGGTCATTGATCTGTTTTTGCAGGTGCTCTTCGCGCTCCTTCTGACGCCGCCGCTCTTCTTCGGCCGAAATCGGGTAAGGCCGTTTGTAGCGGTCTACGCCGTAATTCATGAGTGCATGGCAAGAATCCAGCAGGTCTTCCACGGCATCGATACCGTGGCGCTCTTCGCATTGCATGATGTATTGCTTGGCAAACACCAGGTAATCAATGATCGAACTGGCATCAGTCCAGGTCCGGAACAGGTAATTACCTTTGAAGAAACTGTTGTGGCCATAGCAGGCATGGGCAACCACCAGGGCTTGCATGCAAATGGTGTTTTCTTCCATCAGGTAAGCGATGCACGGGTCTGAGTTGATGACGATTTCGTACGCCAGCCCCATTTGCCCACGGCTGTAGGATTTTTCGGTGCTCAGGAAATGTTTGCCGTAGGACCAATGGTGATACCCCAACGGCATCCCGACAGAGGCATAGGCGTCCATCATTTGCTCGGCGGTAATCACCTCAATCTGGTTGGGGTAGGTGTCCAGTGCATACCGTTCTGCCAGGCGACCGATTTCCCGGTCGTAGGCCTGGATCAGTTCAAAGGTCCACTCGGAGCCAGTGGAGATAGGGTGGCGCTTATTCTCTTTGGCGGTCATGTCACTAACCTGCGCTGGAAGAGTTCACGGAAGACCGGGTAAATATCGCCGGCCGAGACCAGTTGTTGCTGAGCGAAGGTGTCGGGAAAAGCCTCGTTGATACGCTCATATTCGTACCAGAGTGCCTGATGTTCGCGCGGGGTAATTTCCACGTAAGTGTAGTACTGCACGAACGGCATGATCTGGTTGATCAGAATGTCCCGGCAAATGGGTGAGTCGTCGTTCCAGTTGTCACCGTCGGAAGCCTGGGCGGCGTAAATGTTCCATTCATTCGTGGGATAGCGCTCGGCCATGATCTCCTGCATCAACTTGAGAGCGCTGGACACGATGGTGCCGCCGGTTTCCCGTGAATAGAAAAACTCCTCTTCGTCCACTTCCCGTGCGCTGGTGTGGTGGCGAATAAAGACCACCTCGATCTTGTCGTAATTTCGCTTCAGAAACAGGTACAGCAGGATAAAGAACCGCTTGGCGATGTCCTTGGTGGCTTGTGTCATGGAGCCTGAAACGTCCATCAGGCAGAACATCACCGCCTTTGAACTCGGGTTGGGGTGTTTGACCAGCAAGTTGTACTTCAGGTCGAAGGTGTCGAGGAACGGCACGCGATGAATCCGGGCGCTGAGTTTCTCGATTTCAGCTTCGATGTCTTTGATATCGCCGAAATTGTCCGGTTCTTCGCGCTTCAAGCGCTCCAGTTCAGTTTTGGCTTCTTTGAGCCGTGCGCGGCTGCTGCCGGTCAGTGCGATGCGCCGGGCATGGGCTGAGCGCAAGGTCCGGATGATGTTGATGCGTGAGGGATTGCCCTCGTTACTGATACCGGCACGCACGGTTTTAAAGGTGTCGGTGCCGGTCAGGTGGCGTTTGACCAGGTTCGGCAACTCGAGGTCTTCGAACATGAACTCGAGGAATTCCTCCTGGGTGATTTGAAACACAAACTCATCCATGCCCTCGCCGGAATTGCCTGCTTTGCCCGGGCCGCCTCCGCCCCCGGACCCGCCTTGGGGGCGCTGAATGTGTTCGCCGCTGGTGAACTCCTTATTGCCCGGGTGTACGACGGTCTGTTTGCCGCCGCGACCGTGGTGCAACACCGGCTCATCAATGTCGCGACCGGGAATGCTGATCTGTTCGCCATGCTCCATGTCGGTGATGGAACGCCGGCCCACGGCTTCTTCGACGGCCTTTTTGATGTGGTCGCGATAGCGCCGCAGAAAACGCTGGCGGTTTACCGTGCTCTTGTTCTTGCCATTGAGGCGTCGATCGATCACATAGCTCATAAGCCCTCCGGGCCGCTTCAAGAGGTGAGCTGCACGCCGCAAGCCACTGCGAGCTCCCGGGTCAGGGAGTGTTCGTCAGGCGCGAGCAGCGTGTAGCCGGGCGCTTGCCGCTGCCTCACTGCGATTTTCTGACCCGCAGGTACCACTCAGAGAGCAGTCGTACTTGTTTGTCGGTGTAGCCGCGTTCAACCATTCGGGTCACAAAGTCGTTGTGCTTCTGTTGATCCTCTTTGCTCGCCTTGGCGTTGAAGCTGATGACCGGCAACAGGTCTTCGGTGTTGGAGAACATTTTCTTCTCGATGACCACCCGCAGTTTTTCGTAGCTGAGCCACGTCGGGTTCTTGCCATTGTTGTTGGCGCGGGCACGCAGAACGAAATTGACGATTTCGTTGCGGAAATCTTTCGGATTGCTGATGCCCGCAGGTTTTTCGATTTTTTCCAGTTCCTCATTAAGGGCAATGCGGTTGAGGATTTCTCCGGTTTCGGGGTCGCGGTATTCCTGGTCTTGAATCCAGAAGTCTGCGTAAAGCACGTAGCGGTCGAAAATGTTTTGCCCGTATTCGCTATAGGACTCCAGGTAAGCGGTCTGGATTTCCTTGCCGATGAACTCGATATACCGGGGCGCCAGGTACTCTTTCAAAAAGCGCAGATAACGCTCGCGGGTTTCGGGCTGGAACTGCTCTTGTTCAATTTGTTGCTCAAGCACGTAGAGCAAGTGCACCGGGTTGGCGGCGATTTCGTGCGGGTCGAAGTTAAAGACTTTGGACAAAATCTTGAAAGCAAAGCGGGTCGAGAGACCGTTCATGCCTTCGTCCACACCGGCGCTGTCGCGGTACTCCTGAATGGATTTGGCCTTTGGATCGGTGTCCTTGAGGTTTTCGCCGTCGTAGACCCGCATTTTGGAGTAGATGTTGGAGTTTTCCGGTTCTTTGAGGCGTGACAGTACTGTGAACTGCGCCAGCATCTTCAGGGTGTCAGGTGCGCAATGGGCCTTGGCCAGCGAGCTGTTATACAGCAGCTTGTCGTAGATTTTGACTTCGTCACTGACCCGCAGGCAGTACGGCACTTTGACGATGTAAATTCGGTCGATGAACGCTTCGTTGTTTTTGTTGTTACGGAAGGTGTGCCATTCCGATTCGTTGGAGTGCGCAAGCAAAACCCCGGTAAACGGAATCGCCCCCAGTCCTTCGGTACTGTTGTAGTTACCTTCCTGAGTGGCCGTGAGCAATGGATGCAGCACCTTGATCGGTGCCTTGAACATCTCAACGAACTCCATCAGACCCTGGTTGGCGCGGCACAAAGCGCCCGAATAGCTGTAGGCGTCGGCGTCGTTTTGCGGGAATTCTTCGAGCTTGCGGATATCGACCTTGCCCACCAATGCCGAAATGTCCTGGTTGTTTTCATCACCGGGTTCGGTTTTCGCCACTGCAATCTGGTTAAGGATCGACGGGTAGAGTTTGACCACCCTGAACTGGCTGATGTCGCCGCCAAATTCAGCCAGCCGCTTGGTGGCCCAGGGCGACATGATAGTGCTCAGGTAGCGCTTGGAGATCCCGAAGTCTTCCTCAAGAATCGCGCCATCTTCCGTGGCGTTGAACAGGCCCAGTGGTGATTCGAATACCGGCGAGCCTTTAATGGCGTAGAACGGGACCTTCTCGATCAATTGCTTGAGTTTTTCAGCCAGGGACGACTTACCGCCACCCACCGGGCCGAGGAGGTAAAGGATTTGCTTTTTCTCTTCCAGCCCTTGGGCTGCATGGCGGAAGTAGGAAACGATCTGTTCAATGCACTCTTCCATTCCGTGGAAGTCGGCAAAGGCGGGATACCGGCGAATCACTTTGTTGGAGAAGATTCGCGAGAGGCGAGAGTCTGTCGAGGTGTCCAGCAGTTGCGGTTCACCAATGGCCATCAACAGCCGTTCGGCGGCCGAGGCGTAAGCGCTTTTATCGTTTTTGCACAGCTCAAGGTATTCCTGGAGCGTAAGTTCTTCCTGGCGCGTGGATTCAAAGCGCTGTTGGAAGTGGCTAAAAATACTCATGACGTCACCTCGCTCGATACGTGGAGCCGGCGATTGATCGGTCAGTTCGAGTGCTGGCATGCGGCAACGTTGCTGTTGCTGTGTACCCCCCAGGACACCATCAAAGGGGCTAACCCTTTGAAGTTACTACTGATGATCCTCACGCCGGTGTACCGGCTCTCCCCAGATTCGGATGGCCTGAGCTAAAGGATAGTTGGTTCTGGGAGAGGTCAAGGCGAGATGCGCGAATTGTTGTGTGCGACCGTTGGTCAGGCAGGGCGCCAGCCCACTGAATACGTGGGCTTGGCGTGTTTTAAAAAATTATTCCTCCGGGCTTTGGGCGATTTCGCCCGGATAAGTCGTCCGCCACAACTCGAAACCACCGTCGAGGCTATACACATCGCTGAATCCTTGACCTACCAGGTAAGCCGCCGCGCTCTGACTTGAATTGCCGTGGTAGCAAGCGACGATCAGCGGCGCATCCAGATCGGCCTTGGTAATGAAGTCGTGCAGCGAGTGGTTGTCCAAGTGCTGCGCGTTTTTGATATGCCCGGCGGCATAGGCTTGCGGGTCGCGAATGTCGACCACCACGGCGCCGTGTTCGCGCAGTGCTTGGGCCTGTTCGGGAGGGATACGTTTGAAATCGGTCATGGGAAATTCCTGTGGCCTGACTACGGGCGTGGAGTCGTTACGCCCAAAGGTTGGGAAGGGGGTTGGACGCTGGCGGGGGCTTTAAGGTGCAGATCATCGCAGTCGCAGCTCAAACGCTGGCCGCTGTCGACGTTGAGCAGGGTCATGGCGCCGCCCCAAACGCAGCCGGTGTCGAGGGCGTAGATGCCGGGCTCTTTGCAGTTGCCCTCAAGTGCGGCCCAGTGACCGAAGATAATCTTGAGGTCTTGGGTTTTGCGTTCTTTATAACTGAACCACGGTGCATAACCGGGTGGAGCGCTGCCCACGCCTTCTTTGCTTTTAAGGTCGAGTTTGCCGTCGCGGGTGCAAAACCGCATGCGGGTGAAGTAGTTGGTAATGACACGCAGGCGTGCAATGCCCGTGAGGTCGCTGTCCCATTTGGCAGGCTCGTTGCCGTACATGCCATCAAGGAATGGGCCCAAGAGGCTGTCATCGCGCAACGCGTGCTCCACTTCGCCAGCATATTTGAGGGCTTTTTTCAGGCTCCATTGCGGGGGAATGCCTGCGTGGACCAGGGCGGTATTTCGCTCGAGGTCGTAATGCAACAGCGGTTGCTGGCGCAGCCAGTCCAGCAGTTGGTCGCAATCCGGTGCCTCAAGGATCTCGCGAAGCGTGTCACCCTTTTTCAGGCGCTCAATGTTGTTGCCCACCGCAAGCAGGTGCAGGTCGTGGTTGCCCAGCACGCAGACCAGTGATTCACGCAGGCCATACAGAAAACGCAGCGTCTCCAGCGACTCAGGGCCACGGTTTACGAGGTCGCCTACCAGCCACAGGGTGTCTTTGGTCGGATCAAAGGCGACCCGCTCCAGCAAGCATTTGAGGGGTTGGAGGCAGCCTTGGAGGTCACCCACGGCATAGACCGCCATCAGTGCAGTGCTCCGGGGACGGCGAGGCGAAAGGGCGCAATGATGGCCTTGAATTCATGATCGTCTTGGGCGTGCATCAGGTAGCTGCCCTGCATGGTGCCGACCTGTGTGGTGATCACGGAGCCGCTGCTGTAGGTGTGTGCCTGACCCGGCTTGATCAACGGTTGTTGCCCGACCACACCGGCACCGCGTACTTCTTCGCTGTGCCCGTCGCCATCGGTGATGATCCAGTGACGCGACAGCAGTTTTGCGGGGATTGAGCCGTTGTTCTTCACCGTGATGGTGTAGGCGAAGGCGAAGCGGTCGTGCTCGGGTTGAGATTGTTCTGGCAAGTAACGGGTGACGACGCTGACGTCAACCTGATAGCGGGGTTCGGACATGCGGTAGGCCTTACTTGAAAGCAGAGACACAGCTCGGGATAAAACTGATGCCTGAGTCTAGGCCAAGTCACGGGTACTAGGCCAGATGCGGCCAGTACCCGATTTGTAAGGACGGTCAGTCGGCAGCGGGCGCTGGGACGGCTTGCTCGCTTAGTTTGTCGGCCAGGCGCACAAAGGCTGCCAGGTCGAGTTGCTCGGGACGCTTGCTGCCATCGACGCCCGCGGCTTCGATTTCAGCGTTGCTCAGCAAGGCTTTGAGGGTGTTGCGCAACGTTTTGCGACGCTGGTTGAAGGCCTCGCGCACGACGCGCTCCAGCAAACGATGATCCTTGGCCGGGTGCGGCAGGGTCTCGTGTGGCACCAGACGCACAATGGCCGAGTCGACTTTGGGCGGCGGGTTGAAGGCGCCCGGCCCGACGTTGAACAGGTGTTCCACGCGGCAATGGTACTGAACCATGATCGACAGACGGCCCCAGTCGCCACCGCCCGGACCTGCGGCCATACGCTCAACCACTTCTTTTTGCAGCATGAAGTGCATGTCGCGGATCAATTCGGCGTTTTTCAACAGGTGAAAAATCAGCGGCGTGGAGATGTTGTACGGCAGGTTGCCGACCACACGCAGGGTGCGGGGTGCCGCGCCCAGTGTGTTGAAGTCGAACTTTAGGGCGTCGCCCTGATGCAGGTTGAAGTTGCTCATGCCTGCGAACTGTTGGTTCAGGATCGGGATCAGGTCTTTGTCCAGTTCGACCACGTCAAGCTGGCCGCCACTGTGGAGGATGCCTTCAGTCAATGCGCCCTGGCCCGGGCCGATCTCCAGCAGGCGATCGCCTGCCTTGGCATTGATGGCGCGCAGGATGCGGTCGATAACACCAGCATCGTGCAGGAAGTTTTGACCAAAGCGCTTACGCGCCTTGTGTTGGTATTGCTCGTTCATAAACGGGTCTCGGCCATCTGGTAGGCGGTTTCCAGGGCGACTTGCAGGCTGCCGGTGTCGATCTTGCCGCTGCCTGCCAGATCCAGGGCAGTGCCATGGTCAACAGAGGTGCGGATGATCGGCAAGCCCAAGGTGATGTTGACGGCGGCGCCAAACCCTTTGTACTTCAGCACGGGCAGGCCTTGGTCGTGGTACATCGCCAGCACTGCGTCACAGTGCTCCAGATATTTGGGGGTAAACAGAGTGTCGGCAGGCAGCGGGCCACGCAGGTCCATGCCCTCGCTGCGCAGAAGCTCTAGGGTGGGTTCGATAATGTCGATTTCTTCATGGCCCAAATGTCCGCCTTCGCCCGCATGGGGGTTGAGCCCGCACACCAGGATTCGCGGTTGGGCAATGCCGAATTTTCGTTGCAGGTCGGCGTGCAGAATGCGCGTCACCCGCATCAGGCGTTCGGGGGTGATTGCATCCGCGACCTGACGCAGCGGCAAGTGTGTGGTGACAAGCGCCACGCGAAGGCCGCGGGTGGCGAGCATCATCACAACCTGTTCGGTGCGGGTCAGGTCGGCGAGGAATTCGGTATGACCGGAAAACGGGATGCCGGCTTCATTGATAACGCCCTTGTGGACAGGGGCGGTAATCATGCCCGCGAAGTCGCCGTCCACACAGCCTTGGGCGGCGCGGGTCAGCGTGTGCAGCACAAAGGCGGCATTGGCCTTGTCCAGTACGCCGGGCGTCACCGCAGCGCTCAGCGGGGTATCCCACACATACAAGCTGCCTGCGGGCGCCGGTTGTTCGGGCCATTGCCCCGGCACGACGGGCAGCAGGTTGACGTCCACCCCCAGCTGGGCGGCCCGCTCAGAGAGCAGGTCGCAGCTGGTGATGGCAATCAGGGGATGGGGCTGGTGTTGCGAAGCGAGCAGCAGGCACAGGTCTGGGCCTATGCCTGCCGGTTCGCCGGGTGTCAGTGCAAACCGCTGGGTGTTCACTGAGCCGCCTGGCTTGCGCTCTCGTCCGAGTTCGCGCTGGGCAGCTTGATCTCTACGTAGGCTTCGTCACGGATCTGACGCAACCAGCTTTGCAGCTCTTCGTCGTACTTACGGTTGCGCAAGGCGTTCATGGCCTGTTGCTCACGCGCTTGAGAGGTGCTGTCCGTGGCGCGGCGACCGAGCACTTCCAGCACATGCCAGCCGTATTGAGTCTTGAACGGTTTGGACAATACGCCTTGAGGCGTGTCGGACATGGCGGCACGGAACTCGGGAACCAGTGAGTTGGGGTTGACCCAATTCAAATCGCCGCCGTTAAGTGCCGAGCCCGGGTCTTCGGAGTAGGTTTTTGCCAGGGTGGCAAAATCTTCGCCCGCTTCGATGCGGTCGTGGATTTTGTTGATCAGGGCTTCGGTCTGCGCTTCAGTGCGGATTTCGCTTGGCTTGATCAGGATGTGACGAACATGTACTTCGTCCACTACCACTGACTGGCCGCCGCGCTTGGCATTGAGCTTAAGGATGATGAAGCCGCCCGGTGTACGAATAGGCTCGGTGATTTCGCCAACCGGCATTTTGCTGAGCAGGCTGTCAAACGGAGGTGGCAGTTGAGCAGCTTTACGCCAGCCCATGTCGCCACCTTCCAGAGCAGTGTCGCTGCCCGAACGGGCAATTGCCATCTGGCTGAAGTCGGCGCCTTTCTTCAGTTGGTTGTAGACATCAACCGCTTGCTTGTAGGCGTTCTGGATGGCTTCCGAATTCGCGCTTTCAGGCGTTGGAATCAGGATATTGGCCAACTGGAACTCTTCGGACATCTGCATCTTGCCCAGGTCCGATTTCAGGAAGTTTTGCACTTCCTGATCGGTGACCTGAATGCGCTCGGCCACACGACGCTGGCGCACACGGCTGATCGTCATTTCGCGGCGAATCTGCTCGCGGGCGTCTTCATAAGACAGACCGTCGTGTGCCAGGGCCCTGCGGAACTGATCGATGGTCATGCCATTGCGCTGGGCAATGGTGGCCACGGCATCGTTCAGCTCTTCATCGGTGATACGAATGCCCATGCGCTCGCCGAGCTGCAATTGCAGGTTCTCGACGATCAGACGCTCCAGCACTTGCTGATCCAACACGCTGGTAGGCGGTACCCCCTGACCGCGTTTGGCGATGGTTTGCTGAACTTCATGAACACGCTGGCTCAGTTGGCTCTGCATGATCACGTCGTTGTCGACGATGGCCACGATATTGTCGAGAGGTTTAACCGCGGCGTGAGCCGCGGTACCCAGGAACAACGCGCCCAGCACTAGCGGGCGCAAACACTCAGAAAGCTTGATCTTCACGTTCACGATAACCTTGGATGCCTTTGTCGAGGAAGCTCTCTACTTTGGTGCCAACAACGCCACCGAGACCTTTCAGCACAATTTGAAGGAAGAGACCATGGTCGCCCTTTTCGTTGGTCGGGGCTTCTTGGGTGTACTCATCGTTGTCGACCCAGTAACGGTTGATCAGACGAAGTTTCCAGCAGCAGTTGTCGTATTCGAAACCACCGAAGGCTTCCAGCGTGCGGTTACGGTTGTAGTCGTACTGCCAGCGGCTGATAACGTTCCACTGCGGCACGATCGGCCAGATAACCGAGAAATCATGCTGCTGGATCTTGTAGTAGTCCTTGATGTAGCCAGGTTGACCTTTCACACCGAAGTCACCGCCGCCGATTTCCCACTTACCGGTGTACTGGTTGTAGCGCACCTGGTCATTGCGATAGCGATAGCCAATGTTGACGACTTTGTTCGGATTGTCTTCCGGCTGGTAATGCATCATCGCGCTGCCAGAACGTGGGCTGCGGGTTTCCGGATCCCAGTTGTAGTCAGCGGTTGCGCGCCAGTCACGGTTGAAACGGTAGGCGTACTCAAGTGCATACGGCGAAACGCTGGAGGTAGAATCGTCGCGGTTCTCCGGGATATCCGGCATTTGCACTTTGCGATCTTTGAAGTAATAGGCTTGGCCCACGCTGATACGCTGGCGCTCAAAGCCGTTTTCTTCAATCCAGCGGCTGGTCAGACCCAGCGACAGTTTGTTTTCGTCGCCCACCCGGTCACTGCCCGAGAAGCGGTTGTCCCGCCACAGGGAGCCGTAGCTGAAGGTGCTTTCGCCTGTGTCGAAGACCGGGATATCAGTCTGGTCGCGTTCTGGTACGTACAGATAGAACGCACGCGGCTCGAGGGTCTGGCGGTAGTTGGTGCCGAACCATTGAGTATTGCGATCGAAATAAAGGCCGCTGTCGATACTGGCAATTGGCACGCTGCGGTTTTGAGAGCTGTTGAATTTCTGCCCCGCAGTCGTCATTTGAGTTTTGCCGATACCGTCCAGGTCCAGATCGTACTGGGTGTACATGTACTTGAGCTTCGGCGTGATATAGCCGTAGCTCGCGGTCATTGGCAGGCTCATGCTTGGGGCAACGTTCAAGCGTGTCCCGTTCGCGCGGGCCAAACCGGTTACGTAGCGATCAAGTCTTGGCGATCTTGTGCCGTCCTCGTTGATGAAGTCACCGTTTTCAAGGTCGCGATCAAACCGCACCAGTTCGGTGTTGTAGCTAAAGTCCACACCACCCGGGTGATACGGCAGCGCACCATTGAAGGTGATTTGCGGCAGCTTGTTGTAAGGGGTGATTTGCGTCACGGTGGCCATTTGATAGGCCTGCGCATTCAACTTCGCGTTAAACGTGTCGCCACGGTACGTCACCGAACCCTGCTGGTTCACGTAGTCCTGACTTTCAACACCGATCTGTTCGCTTTCAAGATCCTGGAAATAGTACGGATCGCTGATCTTGGTGTAGTCGACCTCGGTCAGGACGCGGGAGTCCAGGCCACCCTTGTGCTGCCAGTTGAGCATGTAGCGGGTGTCTTTGTAGTCAGTCTGCTCTTTGCGCTTGTCGTCCTTGTCGTTCAGGTAAGCAGCACCGAACTGGCCTTCGCTGGACTCGGTGAGGTAGCGGAATTCGCCTTCCATCAACAAGCCGCGTTTGGTCATGTAGCGCGGGTACAACGTGGCGTCGTAGTTGGGCGCCAGGTTGAAGTAGTACGGGGTCACGAGCATAAAGCCGGTGTCGGTGCTGCTGCTGAACGACGGCGGCAGGAAACCGGACTGACGGCGATCGTCGATCGGGAAGTAGATGTACGGGGTGTAGAAGACCGGAATGTCTTTGACCCGCAGCGTCACGTTGGTCGCCGTACCGAAACCTGTGGCCGGGTTCAGCGTGATGTTGTTGCCCTTGAGTTGCCAGGCGTTGCTGTTCGGTTCGCACGTGGTGTACGTACCATCCTTGAGGCGGATGATCGCGTTTTCGCCGCGCTTGGCGTACAGCGCACTGCCGCGAATGCGCGACTTGTGCAGGATGTATTCAGCGTTGTCGACCTTGGCCGCGCCGGTGTCGAGCTGCACATCGGCGTGATCGCCGACGATCAGTGCACCGTTGTCGCGCAGGCGGACTTTGCCATTGAGCTCGCCGCGGTTTTCAGCCTGATACAGGCTGGCTTCGTCGGCCTCGATCTGCATGCTGCCCTGACGCATGACAACGTCACCGGCCAGCGTTGCGATCTGTTCTTCCTGCTGGTAGCGGGAAGCCTTGGCGCCGATAAAGGTCGGCGCATCGCTTTTGCTGGTCGGGTCGTTCATGCCCGGACGGATCGGCTCGACATACGCGCCTGCGCAATACGGGCCGGTCTCGGCCAGTTGTGCGGGGGTCAGCTTGTCTCGCGGAACCCAGTCGAGGTGACTGTAGTCGGCACTGCGCGCTTTGAGACCACGGCCCTTGGCTTCTGTCACCAAAGGGGTCTGGGCGACCTCCTCGACGGGCTCGCCATTGGCGCCTACCGAGTTGGCGTTGTGAACCGGGCGCGGCGGCAATTGAGCCGTGGTCGCTTTCGGTGCGCAGTCCCAGCCGCCCGAAGCCGACACGGAACAGTCATACTGCTCCTCGGCAACAGCGAAAGGCGTGGCTAGAGGTTGCATGGCCAGCAAACTGCCGGTTACCAGCAACGGAAATTTTTTACGAAACGCGGGGGATTTCAATGCCATCTTATTAGTCCGGGCTTCCTGCGTGCCATCAGCCCGCGGTGGGGGCCGCACGCCTCTCGATGGTCTGGAAAAGATGCTGGATAATAAAGCATGACCCGCTTGACGGCTAGGGCCGTCGGAGACCCACGTAATGCCTGACCAAGATGTACGCTTGCAACACCTTAAAGTTTGGCTCGATGAGCAATTGTCAGCCCTGTATTTAAACAACGGATGGGGCGCCGTGCCCCCGGCCACGTTGACTGCGGCCAGCAGTGACGCAAGTTTTCGGCGGTATTTTCGCTGGGAGGGTGAGGGTCGCAGTTTTATCGTGATGGACGCGCCGCCGCCCCAGGAAAACTGCAAACCTTTCGTCGATATCGCTCAATTGCTGCGTATCAGCGAGATAAATGTGCCGGAAATTTTTGCTCAGGACCTCGATCGCGGGTTTCTTTTGCTCAATGATCTGGGCAATAAAACCTTTCTTGACGTTATTAATGACGATAACGCCGATGAACTGTTCGACGATGCCATCGAAGCCTTGCTGGCTTTTCAGCAATTGCCCATGACCGCCCCGTTGCCCAGTTATGACGTGGCGTTGCTGCGCCGCGAACTGGAATTGTTCCCTGAGTGGTACGTCCGCCGTCACCTGGGGATCGAACTGGACGCGCAACAGCAGGCGCAGTGGCAGCGGGTCAGCGATGTGCTGATCGACAGCGCGCTGGCGCAGCCCAAAGTGCTGGTGCACCGCGACTTTATGCCGCGCAACCTGATGCTGAGCATCCCCAACCCCGGCGTGCTGGATTTCCAGGATGCGGTGTACGGGCCGGTGACCTATGACATCACGTGCCTGTTCAAGGATGCCTTCCTCAGTTGGCCCGAAGAGCGGGTGCTGCAATGGCTGGCCCAGTACTGGGAAAACGCGCGTCATCTGGCGATCCCGGTGCAGCCCGTGCTGCAGGACTTCCTGCGCGCCAGTGACCTGATGGGTGTGCAGCGGCATTTGAAAGTGATCGGCATTTTTGCCCGGATTTGCCATCGCGACGGCAAACCACGTTATCTGGCCGACGTGCCGCGTTTCTTCTCTTATATAGAAGCCGTGTTGGCCCGCCGCCCGGAACTGTCAGAGTTGGGTGAGCTATTTGTCAGTCTGCGTGAACCGGTCGAGGCTCAGGCATGAAGGCGATGATTCTGGCCGCCGGCAAAGGTGAGCGCCTGCGGCCTTTAACCCTGCATACGCCCAAGCCCTTGATCCGTGCGGGCGGCGTGCCTTTGATCGAGTACCACCTGCGGGCGCTCGCGGCCGCAGGGTTTACCGAGATCGTGATCAATCACGCCTGGCTCGGTCAGCAAATTGAAGATTACCTGGGCAACGGGTCGCGCTTCGGGGTGAGCATTCAGTACTCCGCCGAGGGCGAGCCACTGGAAACCGGCGGGGGGATTTTTAAAGCATTGCCCTTGTTGGGCGATAACCCGTTCGTGGTGGTGAACGGTGATATCTGGACCGACTACGATTTTGCTGCCTTGCGCAAACCTTGCGCCGGTCTGGCGCATCTGGTGCTGGTCGATAACCCGCCTCATCACCCCACGGGTGATTTTTGCCTGATGGGATCGCAGGTTCAGGATGCGCAACCTGATGGCCCCGCGCTGACTTACAGCGGCATTGCCGTGTTGAGCCCGGCGCTGTTCCGCGGGTGTGAGCCCGGCGCGTTCAAACTGGCGCCGTTATTACGTACAGCCATGGCCGCAGGCCATGTCACAGGAGAGCATTTGCAAGGGCATTGGGTGGATGTAGGCACACACGAGCGTTTGGCTGAGGCCGAAGGCCTGATCAAGGGCGCTCAGTAAGATGCTGTGGCCAGGGACGCTGATCGGCGCCGGAGGCGGGTTTTTGATTGCCAGCATTCCGGGGGCCATGTTGGGTGCGTTGTTGGGGCAGGCGCTGGACCGGCGCCTGAACCTGCAAAGCTGGGCCCATCTGCGCGAACGCCTGGGCGGTCGCGCTGCGCTGCGCAATGACGAGCTGTTGTTCGTGTTGCTCGGCCGTCTGGCCAAAAGCGGCGGGCGCGTGGTGGATAAGCACATCGAGCAGGCACGCCAAGAGATGCGCCTGCTCGACATGAGCGCGCCCGCGCAGCAGCGGGCGATTGCTGCGTTTAATCGGGGCAAGTCTGGCAACGACTCGTTACGCGGTTATTTGCGGCGGCTCAAGGCCCAACCCCATGCGGCCGAAGGCGTGTTGCGCGCTTGCTGGCGGATGATCGTGGCGGACGGGCGTGTAGATGCTCAAGAGCGAGCCTTGATAGGGTTGTGGGGCAAATGGCTGGGCTGGACCCCGCAACAGATTCAGGCGCTGGGGGCCGATTATGAGCCGCACAAAAAGCCGCTGGCCACGCGTGGTGGCACCTATCAGGAGTCACTCACGCTACTCGGTGTCACCCATCAGAGCGACCCGGCCTACATCAAACGGGCTTACCGACGTTTGCTCAGTCGTCATCATCCCGACAAGGTGGCCGGTTCAGGCGCCGGTCCGGCTCAGGTGCTCGACGCCACGGAGAAAACCCGCGAGCTGCATCACGCTTACGCGTTAATCCGGCAGCGTCGCGGTTTTTGACCGTTACTTATCCACAGGCTGCGGGCTGAGCCAGCCGCGAATACGGCGATACAACTGTTCTTGACTGGCATCGCGATTGCCCGGCATCGCGGACAACCCGACCTGAGTGAAATTCCCGCCATTGACCCGCTTGCTGGCTTGCAGCCGTTCCAGGGCGGCCTTGCGCGGTAGCGCGTTGTCTTTGTAGAACACGTCCAGCAACGCCACCTTCAGGTTGGGTGTCATCTGGCTTAGGTCTGCCTGTGCCTGAACCGGTGTCTGCGCGGCGACCATGATCAGTTTGCCCACTTGCGCCGGTTGTTTCTCGGCGATATAGCGTGCTGCCCAGTACGCGCCTGTGCCGTGCCCCAGCAGCACAATGCTGCGCACATTCTGTTGCTGCGCGAAGGCAATGCCCGCCTCGATACGGGCGAAAATTCGCTCGGCATCCGCCTTGTTCATGTCTTCCTGCGACGCCACCGGCGTCAGGTCCGGTGCCGGGTTTTCGGTGCCGACACTGGCGGCTTGTTCAATAGGTTTGGCTGTGGTGCTGGCGTCTTTACTGCTACTGTCTGGCGCTTGAGGTGTAGGCAATTTCTCTGGTTCGACGGTGCGTGCCTGACTGGCTTCGCTTTGCATGTCCGGCAAACTGAGGCTCAGGCTTGCCCAGCGGGCGTCGGGCAGCTTGCTGCGCAGCGGGCCGACAACGATGGGCCAGTCGGCGGTTTCGCCTGCGCCGGGGACGATAATCACCGCCCCGCTGGGGTCGCTGTTATTGGCGGGCTTCCAGAGGGCGAGAAAGCTGACGTCCCCGGCCTGTAGCTGTTGCTGCTCGTGGGGCGGGAGTTGCCGCTCCAGCGCGGCTGCGTCTTCCTGGCTGCGCTCGGGCAGCGGCTCGCGCACCACGGGCTGGGGTTGGGCGGGTTCTGCGGCGGGCGCCGGGTCGTCCGCCTGAACAGGTAACGCCAGGGGCAATAACAACGACAGGCACAGGGCTGGCAGTGCCAGACGGTAAGAAGACATCGTTTTTTCCAGGCCAGAAGTAATCCCGGCAGCCTAAAGGGTTGATCCGTATTTGTCAGGGTGTGAGCGTTCAGATGACACGTTTTTGCTATCTGTTAGTTATCGGCTGGTTCTGGCTGCCCTTTATGAGCCATGCAGCGCCTGTGCCGGCTGCGCAATTGAGTGCCGGGCAACAGCAGTGGCTGTCGCAGCATCGGGAATTGCGCGTGGGGCTAGTGTTGCAAGCCCCTTACGCGCGCTTCGACCAGCGTTTGCAGCAGTTGTCCGGGGCCAATGTGGAGCTGATGAAATGGCTGGCGCAGGCACTTAACGTAGAGTTGCGATGGCGCAATTACCCGGACCTGACGCAACTGGAAAAAGCCGCCCAGGCCGGGGAAATCGACCTGGTGCCGGGCCTTTTGCAAACCCCCGCGGGGTTGAGGTTGTGGCAATTTTCCGACCCTTACATGCGCGTCCCGCAGTTGATTGTGGGCGTGCGCGACGGCAGTGGCTCCGTCGATCTGGAGCGGCTCGACAGCCAGACCCGCGTGGCTGTGCGCATGCCTGGCAGCACGGCAGAGTTCTTGCGCACCAGCTATCCGGGCCTGAATGTGCAGGGCGTGCCGTTGGAGCGTCAGGCCCTGCAATTGTTGCTGAGCCAGCAAGCCACTTACGCCGTGATTGATGAAGCGCAGCTCAGTCGCTTGTCCATCGAACCGGAGTTCTCCGGGTTGACCGTGGTGGGTGATATTGGTTTGCCGCTGTTGCTGCGCGTGGCGACCCGGCGTGACTGGCCGGAGTTGGCCAGCATCGTCGAGCGCGGTTTGCACGCCATCCCTGCGCGGGACATGGAGCAATTGCACGCGCGCTGGTTGCAGCCCAAGTATCCCCACGCCGGGCCGTCCCCCGGTTTTTGGCAGAATGTCAGCCTGTTGATCGGTGCCTTGCTGTTGGCGAGCATGGCGATTGTGTTCTGGCAGCGGCGTCAGCAAACCTCGCTGGAGCGTGCCCTGCTTAGCGCGCGCGAAGACATTGCCCTGCGCGCCGCCAGTGCCGAAGCCTTGCGCCTGACCCAGTTTTCAATTGATCGCAGCCCGGTTGGCATCTTGTGGGTCAATTGGGACAGCCACGTGCGCTACGCCAACCTGGCCGCCGAGCACATGCTCGGGTGCGCGCCGGGTGCAGTGCTGGAGCGGCCCTTGAGTGAATTCGAACCGGGGCTGAGCATGGACCGCTGGCTGGGGTTGTGGAAGCGTGCGCGGGCCGGTGAAGAGGGCGCGCAACGGTTTGAAACGCAGTGCGTGCGGGCGGATGGCAGCACCTTTCCGGCTGACGTCACGCTCAGTTTTTTGCGCTTTCAGGCGGCGGAATACCTGGTGGTGTACCTCAATGACATCACCGAGCGCCGCCGCGTGCAGGCCGCGCTGCAAGAAAGTGATGCACGCCTGCAAGGCATTGCGGCCAACGTCCCCGGGCTGGTGTTTCGTCTGGAACGTTCGTTGCTCACGGGCGAGTTGGACTTCCCCTACATCAGCGAAGGCAGTGAAAGCCTGGCCGGGTTCTCGCCCGCGACGTTGCGTAAACGTGAAGTCGGTCTGCGCAGCCTTGTGCACCCGGACGACAAAGCGGATTACCACCGCGTGCAGGACCAGGCGCTCGACAGCGACAGCGATTGGTCTTGGCAGGGCCGGATTGTCACGCGTGAAGGCGAGCAGCGCTGGGCCGAGATCAAGGCCATCACCCGCCGCCTGCAAGATGGCACCGTGGTCTGGGACGGCATCGTGTGGGACATCAGCGAAAGTAAGCGAATCGAACTGGAGCTGGACAGCTCTCGCGGCCAGCTGCGCGAACTGTCCGCGCACCTTGAAAGCGTGCGCGAAGAAGAAAAGGCGCGCATTGCCCGAGAAGTGCACGATGAGCTGGGGCAGATGTTGACCGTGCTCAAACTTGAAACGTCCATGTGCGAGTTGGCCTACGCGGATCTGGACCCCGGTCTGCGTGAGCGCTTGAACAGCATGAAAAAACTCATCGCGCAGTTGTTCCAGTTGGTGCGCGATGTGGCCACAGCGCTGCGGCCGCCCATTTTGGATGCGGGCATCAGTTCGGCCATCGAATGGCAGGCACAGCGCTTTGAGGCGCGTACGCACATTCCGTGTCTGGTGCAGGTTCCTGAATATCTGCCACCGCTGAGTGCGGCCAAGGAAGTCGGGCTGTTCCGAATTTTGCAGGAGGCGCTGACCAACGTGATGCGTCATGCTCAGGCGCAAACCGTAGAGTTAACCCTGAGTCTTGAAGCGCATGCGCTGTGCCTGAGCATCAGCGATGATGGCCAGGGGTTTATTCCCGCCACCGGCAGGCCGACATCCTTCGGGCTGGTGGGCATGCGTGAGCGGGTATTGATGATGGGCGGGACGCTGTCGGTGCACAGTGTGCCGGGTGAAGGCACGACCCTGAGTGTGCGGGTGCCGTTGTGACTTTGAGGAGGCGTTGTCTGTGATCCGTGTACTGGTAGCTGAAGACCACACCATTGTGCGGGAGGGGATCAAGCAATTGATCGGCCTGGCCAAAGACCTGCGGGTGGTGGGGGAGGCGAGCAACGGCGAGCAATTGCTGGAAACCCTGCGCCATGTGCCGTGCGAGGTGGTGCTGCTGGACATCTCCATGCCCGGCGTTAACGGGCTGGAAGCGATCCCGCGCATCCGCGCCTTGAATAACCCGCCCGCGATCCTGGTGCTGTCGATGCACGACGAGGCGCAGATGGCGGCGCGGGCGTTGAAGTTCGGCGCGGCCGGATACGCGACCAAGGACAGCGATCCGGCACTCTTGCTCATGGCCATTCGTAAAGTGGCGGCAGGCGGGCGCTACATCGACCCCGAGCTGGCGGACCGCATGGTCTTTGAGGTAGGCCTGACTGACGCGCGTCCGCTGCATGCGCAGCTGTCAGAGCGCGAATTCTCGGTGTTTGAACGGCTGGCGCAGGGGGTGAACGTGAATGACATCGCCCAGCAACTGGCCCTGAGCAGCAAAACCATCAGCACCCATAAAGCGCGGCTGATGCAAAAACTTCACGTCACCTCGTTGGCCGAGCTGGTGAAATACGCCATGGAACATAAGCTGGTGTAACGGCTGACGCGCCGCGAGCATTAGAGCCGCGGCGACAGGGCATGCCTGTTTGCGACGCTTTTTGAGCGGTGCTTCAGCCGCGCGCTGTGTCTTGCGTTACCCAGTGTTCTATTCGCGACATCCCTGTAGGGCGTGCCCTACCCACAATCTTCCAGCCTGCTGATGTGAATCTCTCCTGCGCCCCGATTTCTGGGGACTGACGCCTTCTTTAGTCTTGGACTACAGCAGTCCAAAACAAAAAGGTGTGGCTATGAGTGAGGTCGGTGCAAGCGCTGGGTCGAATGACATTTTGGTCAGCTTTCGTGGTGTGCAGAAAAGCTACGATGGCGAAAACCTGATTGTAAAAGACCTCAACCTGGACATTCGCAAAGGCGAGTTCCTGACCTTGCTCGGGCCTTCCGGGTCGGGCAAAACCACCAGCCTGATGATGCTGGCGGGGTTTGAAACCCCGACCGCGGGCGAGATCCAGCTCGCGGGCCGCGCTATCAACAACGTGCCGCCGCACAAGCGCGACATCGGCATGGTGTTTCAGAACTACGCGTTGTTCCCGCACATGACCGTGGCTGAAAACCTGGGTTTTCCGTTGTCGGTGCGCGGCCTCAATCGCACCGACATCAGCGAGCGGGTCAAACGCGTGCTGAGCATGGTGCAGCTCGATGCCTTCGCCCAGCGTTACCCGGCGCAGTTGTCCGGCGGCCAGCAACAGCGGGTGGCCCTGGCACGGGCGCTGGTGTTCGAGCCGCAACTGGTGCTGATGGACGAACCGTTGGGGGCCCTGGACAAACAACTGCGCGAACACATGCAGATGGAGATCAAGCACCTGCACCAGCGCCTCGGCGTGACGGTGGTCTACGTGACCCACGATCAGGGCGAAGCTCTGACCATGTCGGACCGGGTGGCGGTGTTCCATCAAGGGGAAATTCAGCAGATTGCCCCGCCGCGTTGCTTGTACGAAGAGCCGAAAAACACCTTTGTCGCCAACTTCATCGGCGAGAACAATCGCCTCAATGGCCGCCTGCACAGCCAGGATGGCGAGCGCTGCGTGGTTGAGCTGGGGCGTGGCGAGAAGGTTCAGGCACTGGCGGTGAATGTCGGTCGCCCCGGCGAACCCGTGACCCTGTCGATCCGCCCCGAACGTATCAGCCTTAACGGCGCCAGCGAGGCGTGCGTGAACCGGTTCTCGGGGCGCGTTGAAGAGTTCATCTATCTGGGCGACCACGTGCGGGTGCGGCTGGAAGTCTGCGGCAAGAACGATTTTTTTGTGAAACAGCCGATTGCCGAACTGGACCCGACGCTGGCCGTCGGTGACGTGGTGCCACTCGGTTGGCAGGTTGAACACGTACGTGCGCTGGACCCTCTCTTAGAGGCGAATTAATCGCCCCGGCTTCACCAACCCTGTGGAGAATAAAAATGCATAACACTCTGAAATTCACGGCCCTGAGCTTGGGCCTGATGTGCGCCGCCAATGCGTTCGCCGCCACCGATCTGACCGTGATCTCGTTTGGCGGGGCGAACAAGGCCGCTCAGGTCAAAGCCTTCTACGCGCCTTGGGAAGCCAAGGGCGACGGCAAAATCATCGCCGGGGAATACAACGGCGAAATGGCCAAGATCAAGGCCATGGTCGACACCAAAAGCATTTCGTGGGACTTGGTCGAAGTGGAGTCCCCTGAATTGTCCCGTGGCTGTGACGAAGACATGTTTGAGCAACTGGACCCGGCGCTGTTTGGCAATCCCGATCAGTACGTCTCCGGTGCAATCCAGGCGTGCGGGGCTGGCTTCTTCGTATGGTCGACCGTGATGGCCTACAACGCCGACAAGCTGAAAACGGCGCCGACCAGTTGGGCGGACTTCTGGGACACCAAAACCTTCCCCGGCAAGCGCGGGTTGCGCAAGGGCGCCAAATACACGCTGGAATTTGCCTTGATGGCAGACGGCGTCGCGCCCAAGGACGTGTACAAGGTGCTGGCGAGCAAGGACGGTCAGAACCGCGCGTTCAAGAAACTCGACGAGTTGAAACCCAGCATTCAATGGTGGGAAGCCGGTGCACAGCCGCCGCAGTATTTGGCCTCGGGTGATGTGGTCATGAGTTCTGCTTACAACGGTCGAATTGCTGCCGTGCAGAAAGAAAGCAACCTGAAAATTGTCTGGAACGGCGGGATTTATGACTTTGACGCCTGGGCCATTCCTAAAGGTTTGAGCAAAGACAAGGCTGACGCAGCGAAGAAGTTCATGCAGTTCACGCTGCAACCTGAGCAGCAAAGCGTCTACTCGCAAAACATCGCCTATGGCCCGGCCAACAAAGCGGCAATGTCATTGCTGCCCCCGGCCGTGAAAGCCGACATGCCGACTGCTGCT